>JARHVA010010378.1:175000-178613 GCA_037957365.1 Torreya grandis | reverse complement strand
GGAAAATAATCAGTTTGATAGTTTTAATGAGTTTATAATGGAATTAATAAAACCTTTTTGAACATAAACACGAGGAATGAAATTAACTTACATTTTTTTTGTTGAGGACACTATGAATTTTCCCTCCTCCATTTATCTCTTCATGATGAAGAAAGCAAATTATTTAATTTATTTACTTAATTTAGAGGTCAGAATATGAAAATCACTAAGCAAAGGTTTCAAACTGGAAATATGGGAACTAAAATCAAGGAAAAAAAAGAAAATGGTTGCATTATTAGTAGGGTTTGATTGAAATTCTATTACTTATAGTGGAGTCCTCCAATTCTTGGTCAAATCCAATAAAAATCCTTCTATTGTCCCATGCATCAACCAACATTGAGATTATTGACAACCATGCCCACTAATGCACATATGTCTCACATTTTCATAGGAAAGTGGGTTGGTGGTCATATAACTGCCTATAATGGAAAAGTTGGAAAAAAAATGAAACCCTATTTCTTAGTGCTTCAAACATTCAAAAATAAATGCATTCACTGCTATGATTGGCTCGTTAGCAAAGAGGTAATCGATGCTTAGTGGTAACTAGGTAAATAATAAAATATTCACACTCATGTTTAAAATATTCAAAAAACCTTCTTGCATATTTCTCCAACCTCCTCCACATCACATTATCATTGGATATCGATAGGAAGAAAGACAATAATATAATCAAGTGAAAAATAATAGTACCTTTTAGGTACTAATAATATCTAGTATAAAATATATCAAAAGATTAAAGCATTTTACCTGAAGATGGATAACACCTTCAAAATTAAATAAAATCAATCAAGATTAAAATTCTTCCCTATTGAATAGACAAAAAAAGGTGAATGGATACAATATGTGGATTGACACTACACATGGGCATGATTTAGGGCATTTTTTAGGTAGGATCCATTCAAGAAGGATATTCAAAACTTATATATCTCTCTAGTTGAATGTTTTTGTTTCCATTCTGTAGTCACTATTTTTTCATTTATATTTCCATTTGGTAGTCACATAGTGGTGTAGATAGCATAACCAAATGGATTTTTAGCATTAGCTATGAGTATGGTAGTCCACACTGAACATACTATCTAGTTAAACTTATAATATTTATAGTATTATGAACAAGGAGGGGAAGCAAATAGGTAAAGGTGGGTATTGTAATAGTATGGAGGAAGAGGAGATGGTGATGGTTGTGGAGGGGACTTGTAATAATATGTGGGAGGTGAAGATGGAGATGGTGGGTAAAGGATAATTGTAAAAATTTGAAGGGGTGGAAGAGATGGTATGGTGGAGGTGGAAATTTATAGTAGTATAATGGTGAGGTGAAGGAAATGGTGGGTAGAAGAGGACTTGTAGTAGTATATAGGTGGAGGAGATGGAGATGGAGGTGGTGGGGATTTATAGTAATAATAGGGAGGAGATGGAGACAACGGTGGTGGTGAATTTTAATAATAGGGAGGAGGTGGGGATATATAATAGTAAGGAGGATATTTAAACTATTGTGAAGCCACCATAGATAAGGCTAAGGCCAATAGAAAGGCCATTATATCTGAATATTATAGGATGCAAATATTAGTCTACTATTATGATGTAGTTATGCTTGAGGTTTGAGGAAGTATGTATTTATATGTGGTGATGTATAAGAAAATATTTGGCATCTACATGGGGGGACCAAGTCATGTAAGTTACTTGTATAGTGTGGGGGTGCTGAGATGCAACCCCCTTACATCATATTTAATTTTTAACTGACCACTTATTTGCATTTTTTTAAACATTTTTTTGATAATGACTGATATAATTAGTTCCTTCTATGTACTAATTTGAATACATTTAATTTTTTATTAATGAAATTCCTAGTGTCAAAAAGGTAATAAACACAATCATATTTAAATTTGGTATGTAGAAGATGGTGTAGAGGATGTCCTTGTATTGATGTAGGGCTCAATATAATTGATTAAAATGTGAAGGCATACTATAATTACAATTAATTTTAGATCTATAGCCATGTAGATGAGGTCATTTGTTCAATATACACTTTATATGGACCTACTTGTATTTATTACCTAAAAGACCCTCAAAGATATATAATATTGAAGACATAATGTAAAGTGAAATACAATTGAACAAGGTAGAGTTAAAAAAATTCAATGAGGCATTCTAGTGTGATGCAATGTATATGATTATAAGCGACATTAATGAAGCCATAAAATATACAATTGATCAAGGTAGAGTGAAAATAAATTCATTGAGGCATTTTGGTGTGATGTATTGTATATGATTAAAGTAACAATGAAGCCACAAAATAAGCACATGATAACCATGTCATAGAAGACTAATAGGTTGATGAGCATGAAGATAAATTACTCCATATAATTATTAAACCAAATTTGGAGAGTCCCTACATATTTAATGAGTTTGAGTCCTCAATAAATCATTGATTAAATCACTAAGTTAGAGAAATACTTTGAGTAAGAAAATATGGAAGGTCCCAATAAATAAGATTTGTATACAAACATTTAAAGGGTCACATATCCTTATGGTGGAAGCATTTTATAATGTAATAAGTCCATATAGGTAAAAGAAAATATAAATATTTGGGATATACTTATTGTGAATTTGAATCCTAATTTCATCCCTTTTGATTACTAGTTAATATTATTCAAAAGGTTTTTAATTTTTTTACAAAATAAGATGAGTATAAAAAATTACAGTGAAGATTTTTGTATACATTACATTAGGTACATGAATGGGTTATAAATATCCATTCAATATGAGTTTGGTATAATTTGGATGTGATCTATTGAAGAATAAATAATATTGTGTAATACAGTAAATGATACGTTTTATCATAAAGCAAAGAATAGTGTAAGGGAAAATAAAGCTTTCATGTAGATGAGGATAAGGAAGTAACATAATATGTTACTAATCACAAGGAGTAGAATACAAAACTTTTTAGTGCAATGATAAAAGTTCACAAAGAGGTAAAGGATATCCTACCAGAGGTAGAGGATCCTAAAAATGAGGTAGAGGAAGAGAATTCATGACTATGTGTTTCATATATGGTGAAACTAGGAATACATAATTTGAGTTACCACATGTGCACAATAAAGGTAGTATGATAAATCACATGAAATAATATATTATTTAATCAAATGAGAAGTGTATTAAAATTTATCCTTAACATAGATGAACTATAAATTTTTAGAAGTGCTCATGATGATGTGGTGCTACAAAAACTATGAAAAGAGGAAAATTGTCCTTCATAGAGGAATAATATGTTTTAGAACCATTTTAATATATGGAGGTAAGTGACATAAATTTATAATAATAATGGTAGGGAAAAATAATCTTGTTTCAAAAGAGATGGTTTTAAAATATTTTTTTAAATGTGATTGTGTTCATGGAACATCATATTCTAGGAACATCATATTGTAATTAATGATAAATATTTGGTAAGTTTTCATATTAATACCTATAAGGATAAAATTTTATGCATCAAAATTCCCATTGATGTTTTCCATGTGTTATTTGGAATGCCTTGAAAATTAGGTAGGAGGGCCAAACATAATTGTTGTACAAATATGTA
>JARHVA010010378.1:165000-167500 GCA_037957365.1 Torreya grandis | reverse complement strand
GGCAGATGGAATCCTACATACTCATCCTTCAGGAGTAGGTGGAAAGATAGCTTCATGACTGACAACGACTTTTCTCCACAATGAAGCTCTACTGGCATAACTAGCTAAATAGTAGCATGCCAATTATATTGATGGTTTTGTACAAGATACAAATCAAACTATACATCAAAGGGAATGCATAAAGCAATGAAGATATTGCAAAGCATAGTAGGACTAATGTTTAAAAAAATAATCTGTTGCTGCAGTTCTTCACAAAATATAATCCAAGAATTCAAACATGTAGTCACTCATATCTCTAGATTCCCAATAATTTTCAGTTATTAGGGTTAAAAGGATGGCCAAAATGTAGACCATTGGAAATGAAATCTCGTACCCTTCTTGTAAACCATTTTGATTAACAAATTATTTTTCCCAAGCAAGTTAGGTTTATTACCTGGTTTGTTCAACAAAATAGTATGAACACTATTTTGATTATTGACCTCAACATAATGAGATGTCCAGGCAATATTTTTGCAATTCACAGTATCAGCTGCTGCATAAGACTGAGCTTTTAACCTTGTTATTTTTGTTTGCCACTGAGAAGTTATAGTTGGTCTTGATTGCCACAAATGTTCATGGAATTCATCCCTAACTTTTGTTACTGTCATGATGACTTTTTCTGGTGATGAATGTTCTCTGGTTAAAAAATCTGCTAAGAAATTCTTATGACCAGGAATATGCTCAACTGTAAAATCAAAATCTAACAAATAGGTAGCCCACCTAATTAATCTGCTAACTGATCCTTTCTTTAAATTATCTACTGAATTGAGTATGCTCATAAAATTCTTTAGATCAGATCAAACAATAAAATGTTTAGATCTAACAAAGAACATAAAACCCTGGATACCTTTGATGATAGCAAGAATTTCTTTATGTGTTGAGTGATAATTCACTTGAGCATGTTTGAAGGTTCCAGAAGCATACCTGTAGGGTTTTTCAAAACCATCAGATAACTTTTCTTTTAAAACAGCTCCCCAATACAAATTTGAAGCATCTGTTTCAATAATTTTTAATCCATGTCCTGGTAACTGCAAGGGAGGCAAGTTAGCACATTTTTCTTTAATTCGCTGAACTGCTAAAGTAATTTCTTTATCCCAAGGAGGCGGAGACTTAGACAATCTTTTATTCAACAAAATTCTATCCTAAGCAATATTTTAGTAATGTCCATCAATATAGTTCACACATCCTAAAAATCTCTAAAGCATTATTTTATCAGATAATTCATCAGGAAAATTCTATATATTTTGTAACACATGAGGCTGAAACAAAACTTCTCCTAATCTAATGGTTATGCCAAGAAAATCAATTTCATCTTTGAATGCCATCATTTTCTTTGCTGATAAGACTAAACCATTATCAAACACAATCTGATAAAACTATTGCAAATGCTAAAGATGATCTTTTGGAGATTTTCTGAACACAAGAATATCATCTATATATACTATAATGAAATTACTGTAAGCAGAGAAAATATCATTCATCATTTTCTGAAATATGGTTGGAGCAGTCTTTAGGCCAAATGGAAGGACATTCCATTCATACTGTCTAAAAGGAGTGAAAAATGTTGTTTTATATCGATCTGCTTCAGCAACCTGTATCTGCTAGAAACCAGACTTAAGATCAAACTTACTATAAACCTTACTACCTGTCAGTCTTTGCAATATTTCATCTTTTGAAGGTATGGGATGTTGAATAGGAAGAACATACTTATGTAAGGGAATATAATTTATTACGAGCCTTTTCTTCCCTCTAACCTGTTCACTATGTTTATTTACATAAAATGCTTCATAGCCCCAAGGGCTCTGAGAATCCCTAATCAGACCTTGTTCCTTTAGCTATTGTATTTCTGCTAGACATTCAGCTCTAAGAGTAGGAGACATAACAGAATGGTGAGCTTTGAATTTGGGTTCAATAGGCTTACCATTTTTATCCTGAACCATTTTTAGATCAATCTGACATACATGAGTTTTTCTATGCTGAAAAGCTAATGGATTTTCTGAATAACAATCTTACACAAGCTTTGCAATCACAGGATCAATGTCAGCTTTACAATAATTGATCTTCTGATATATCCACTGATTATTTATAGGCTTTCTAGCTTTCTCTTTTAAAGGAACTTTACATTCATACTTATGCTTCTTATATAAAGAATATTTTTGAGCTAGAATAATTTCATGTTGCTGTATGATAATTGGATAGAAGCAGGATAGATTATCTGAGCCAAACATCATATCAAATTAAGGCATTTCATGCTGAATAACCTTGAAATTAAAAACTATGTTTCCTAGAAGAATAAGAACACTGGCAGACCATTCAAAAATGATAGTCTTGGTATTGAAGGTTAGACGCACAAAATCTAGACACCACAAATCTTATGGAATAACATGAAATCTGGCTAATGAAGCATCAACACCAGTATCAAGTAAAACATCTAAAGAATATGGCTTATTGCCTTTCCACT
>JARHVA010010378.1:47500-160000 GCA_037957365.1 Torreya grandis | reverse complement strand
TTTGATATCACATGTTTATAATAATTAGTTTGTATTGCCTTATTTGAATTATAAGATCTTTAATTATATGTATTTGATGGGATTATATTTTTGTAATATATGAATATATGTCACACACACACACACACACACACACACACACACACACACACACAACACTAATTACCCCATCTAATAGATAATAATAAATTATTATAATCTTACAAAACATATTGATTCTTTTGTGGAACAAATGGAATAAATAATTATTTATAAAGTCATGAAATATTTTTGAGTCATATTTATTCTAATTTATAGTTTCGATATTCACCTTTTGTATTCACATTTAATTAGAAGGATATGTAGTTTTACCCATATTATTTTAAATTTTATAATTTACAACTTTTCTTTTTCTAGGTCCTTTTCTAGGTAGAGCTTGAATAACTATTGGATACATGATGGGAATTTCCCAAGATAGATAAGTTTTAATATATTTTTCACTAGAATAATATCTTCTCCTAGAAATATTTATAATGTTATATGGCCCAAGTTCCTAGTGAAGGGTTGTAACACCACATCGCCATCAGAGTGCTCAGTGGAATTTCAAAATCATTTTCCTTGACATGTCAAAATTATGTAAAAATTCTATGTTTACATCTTTACATAGATCCTATTAACTCCATTTTGAGATCTCCTCAAATATCTCACACTCTCTCTGTACTATATTATTGTAGCA
Organism: Torreya grandis; assembly: GCA_037957365.1. Classification (NCBI taxonomy): domain Eukaryota; kingdom Viridiplantae; phylum Streptophyta; class Pinopsida; order Cupressales; family Taxaceae; genus Torreya; species Torreya grandis. The sequence continues at coordinate 159,285 of JARHVA010010378.1, read as the reverse complement.
TTTGATTCTTAAGCCTCAACCCTTTATCTAAAACAACACTCTCAACTTCCATAATGATCTTTATCTACTTCTAACTATTTCAACAACCTTCAACAACATGAAATGGGATCCTAATCACCCTTTTATGTATTTTGAAGCTTGGTCACTTATGTGTTTGGTATAAATATTGATAGATATCACCAATTAGGCCTACCATAAAAACTTATAGCCTACACTAGGGTACCCTTAGCCTCATCAGATCTCTATCCTTTTGGTTATGACATTGATTAAATAAAAAATTATGTCATAGATCTTTTTGTACTTTGCCATGAAATTAGTTCTAACTCTACCATGTATCATCCTTTATAGTTAACTGCTTTAATATTTATCCTTTATTTTCTTGTGTTATCTATATGTTACCTTGCTCTTAGCTTGCTTACTTCTCCATTGTATGTGTCTCTTTATTTGACACTCATTGTTGTAGGTATTTCCTAATTTTGAGCATGTTTTTCAATTTGTCATATGCTTCATAAATATACACTAACCTATATTTAACTATATGATACATGCACATGATTCTCAACTTGTTTCTTCCATGAGTTATTCCACATGATACTTCAGTTCCCTCTTCTCTTGTTTACCTGCATGCCCCATAAATTTTGTTGATGTAATATTTTTTATTCATATGGGATGGTATATCATTATGCTCCCCAAGTAATTTTAATTGAAATCCCCTAATTACATCTAGGATGAAGTGATGGAATCAATATTCTAGTTGGATACCCTGACAAAGTTGTTCCCTTTCCACCTTTGTTTTTCCTAAGCAAGATTGCTTTGCACTATTTTTATTTAGATCCTTTTTTATAATAAATATATTATTCTTATTTCATCATAAATATGTTCTTATCTTCCCATTTTATACTCCTTTCCTATTCTCTTTATTTATCTCATGGATCTACACCCACCTTATCCTAATTAATCCACAAAATTTATCTAACTTATCCTTGTGTTCACCTTGTATGACTATTATGTGCACTTCTCTCTCATTTTATATTAACTCCTATGGATGTTTCTTATAGATATATATTTCTCTAGTAAGTGTAGTCATTTTTATTTTGAGGTGCATGTTGGATGGCTCCTCTACATACTTCTCTTTGTTTCCTCCCTTCTTTGATTTTATGGGTTTGTTCCCACATGCTTATATTCCCATGCTAAGAGATATTTTGACACTTATTGTGCCTCCATCAATTATTCATTTATGTACACTTTATTCCTTCTCCCAATGCTTTTTCTCTTAATCCTCTTTGCATGACATGTTTATGTAGTACTCTCATAATCCACCAATATTCTTCTTTCACTTTTACATTCTCTACTTCATAAAATTATCAACGATACCTCACTCAAATCTTAATTTTTTTCTCTCATCTTACTCCAAATTTGTAATGCCATATACAAATATAATTTCATTATCAACTTCTTACTAATTTTAATATGCTCTTTGCCTATCTTCTTGATTTGTTGCACAATAATACATGACCCTCTTCACTTAGTTACAACACAAATCCTTCTCACCTTGTTACAAAATATCATGTAGGAATTTATAATTTTTTCACTTTCCTATGCATATATCCACCCAATTCAGCTAGGAAATTTTTCATCTCCTTCCCACTTTGTCATTTGCACATTAAAACAAGTGAAATTACTTAAATTACTCCCATTGTTTTCTTACAGAAGAAATATTTATCTTGTTTTCAAAACTTGTCCCATATTAATTCTTATTCTTCTTCTTCATATATCCTCTATATATGATACTCTCACTAGGCGTGTCATACCTTCACATTCTCATTTTGGTTCTCTTCCAAAACTAATCCATTTCTTATTCCTAATGTAGTTATTTACTCTCTCACTCATCTCATTATTTGTGTATATCCTATCTTTGTCATATTAGGTTGTTATTATCTTGTGTTATCATTTATATCCCCTCTCTATTATTCTCTTATTCTTCTTAGTACATTTTCATCATTCCACTCTTCTCACCTAAAGATTATCTATAGGTTGACTACCTTTTCACCTTTTATTGGACTTCTAATTATAGCGCATGTAATCCTAATGTTGAATGTATTATTTCTTCACCTCCATTTATTTTAATAGTCATGTTTTATTTGATACTCTATGTTACTACCTATGCCCTATTTATGCACAATTCCTTCTTAGTTGGTGCACCTTCTAGTTATATTATTTACTTCACACATATCTAGAATTGTTCTTTCTATAAATTTTATTATCTTTAATGCTCTTACAAGCTTTAATTTATTCATTCACATCTCTTATTCTTATCTCTTTAATAGTATTGGAATGATTAAAATAATTTTGCATCATTTTGAATGGCTATATGTTCAATAATCTACTAGTATGTAATTTCTCTTAGGGAAACTCTTCTCTCCTTCCATTGGTTAACACTTAGACTTATACTTATTATAGATACTTATATATTTTATGCTCTCCCATTCTTATTTCATCACATGAAACTCTACTTATTATTCTTTGTCACATATTTTTTATGATTACACTACTATGTTAGCCACCTCAATGGTCGACACTTTGCTAGCCTCATTAGACACTAGAAAAATCTTCATCCTTAACAATATTACAAAAAGCATATTTTTAAATTTATGTTGAAATCACTAATTTTTGTGTTCCATTCCTTGGATTTCTCTTCCTTTGGGTTTTGGTTCTTGACCTGTTGGTCTCTCTTATGTCCCACTTTTATGCACCTCTTCCCATAGTCTTGGAAACTTTTCCATTTTATTTGATCTCTCCTCATCAAATTTAATATTCATCTTATAAATTATCTCTACTTTATTTTAAACTCTTATCCTCTCGAAATTGGCATCCTTTCACATTGATCCTTGTCTCCAAGATAACTTAGGTTTAAATTTATGATGAACAATTCAACTTATTATTTTTGGATTAAAATATTCATCCTAGGTTTTATGCATTTCATCCTAGTGATTAATGCACTTGAAATATATCTATTACACTATAAACAACTTCTCTTTGGTGCATCATATATGCCATTCATAAAGACACGTGTGATTTTATATTTCCTTGGATCCATGTCTATTATGTAGGATAATACTTTCCACTCAACACATTATTTGATGTTTCAACCTCCTTGGTATAATTATATCCAACTTGGACCATCCATTTCAATCCAAAATAAATTAATTTACTTCTCCACTATTGATTGTGTGCTTTATTTATGTATTTCTTGCCTTGAAAATTTTCTTATTTGACATTAGCCTCACTATTTCCCTTAAACCTATTCCATAGGTTGGATGATTAGAATATGTAATTGAGGATTTTATCTTGATAGTTATTTCTATTTTGAGGAGGAAATATGAGTGAATTTATTGGTATATTAGTATGAAAATCACATGTTTCCATATGCTTACCCTTTCCTTACTTTTCATGTCTTTTTATCTTTGAATTTTTTTATATTTATCTATTATGCTAACCCATAACTGACTCCATGAAAACTTCACTTATATGGATTTAAATACACTCTTCATCTTGAAATTTTTATTTAAATACATAATCCATTTCATTTCCTTCTTTGGGTTTTCTTCACTTTGTGTTTTTATACTATGTAATGCTTGCTTCATTCCTTTCACTCTTTGTTCTCTACCCATCTACATTTCATGGAGAAATTTCCTTTAGTACCTTCAATCTAACACTCTTATTAGAATATGATCTCATGCCATGACTACCTCAAAATGGTGATTCTATTATAATTTTGTCTCTTCACATGTACACTATCTTCTTTGTATTACTAATTCTACCCACACTACTCATACTTATACACTCAACTACCTCAAATTGTTTTTTTGGTCAATGCCATTATCATGTCACTTCTATGTTGAATACCTATGATTGGTTATTCAAATGAAATCTAATTTATTTCCACACTTTGTCTACTTTTGATTGAATATTCCACCCATGCTTCCTCTCTTTCCTTATTGCACTTAAATACATCTAACTAATGATTCTATTATTATACTTCTCTTGCTATTAACTATCTCACTCTTAGGGATCAATTAGTGCTTTCATATTTTCATGTACACATGAACTGCCTGAAATAAAAAATTATATCCATACTTTATTATATAATTTAATTCCTCATGGTCATCATTATATCGATGCTCAATCCCTTAGGCCACCTACTATTACACTCCATTGGTGCAATATTATGTAGGTTATTTAGGACCCAAACAACTATCTTAAATATTTATTTTGATCCCATGAAACTTATCTTAACTATTATTATTATTCACTCATCTATTTTATTAGTTACCTCATGGCCTAAATTATACTATTCTCTATTTCTCAACACTCTACATTCTTATCTAGTTTCCTAATAGTTGATGATTAGCTATCCATCTTTATTGGTTGACTCATAGTCAATGTTATACTATCCCTCTATTCTATAACACTCTACACTATTGCACTTGTAATTTTTTTCCAACTAACATTTACCAAGGTTTTCAACATATATATGATACCACATGGTGTAAATTTGTGCCCATGTTCCTATTGAATTCAATCCAAATGATGCAACATCAAGAGTGCTCAATATATTTTGAAATGTATTTGAATTAACATGTTATAATTAAATGATATTATTAGCTTTATAGTTTTACATATGGGTACCTGGATCCTTTATAAAATCCTTTTGGCTCTCTCTTTGTCTTCCTCTCTCTCTTTAAACTCTATATTTTGGTAGAGTTTAGCCCTTAGGTCTCAACTTCCATAATGACCTTCAAAAAAATAAAAAACATGAAAAATATTTAAAAATGTCAAATAGGAAATGAATCCCAATTTTATAGTTTTTTTTCATGGTCATTGATGTGTTAGGTCTAAAGACTTAAAACTATCACCAAGTAGGCTTAGCACCCAAATTAGAAGGCTCTACTAGGGTAGCCTTGGCCTAGTCAAACCTTGAGCCTCGTAGTGTTGACATTAATTAAATAAATTATTTCCTCAAAGATCATATTATACTTTTTCACAAAATTAGTTCTATCTCCACCATGTTTCATCATTTATAGTTAGTTCATTGCATGTTTGTCATTTCCTACCTCAAGCTCTTCAACTGTTATATTTATCTTGGCTTCCATGATTCCTTGTTTTAGGTGTCCTTTTATTCTATGCCAATTTATATAAGTATTACCTTCTTCCATGTGTGTTTTTTAATTTTTTTGGTGATTAAAAACTCTAGATTGACTTTCCTTTGTTATTCTCTCTACTTGCACACACTTATTGACTTGTTTCCATTACAAGTTATTCTTCCCTATCTTTTCACACCCTATTCTATAATTTACATGGGAAATCTAATAGCATAGTTTATTAGGATTAATTATTCTCCTAAGATGATCCTACATAAAACATCATATTAAAAAGTATGATGAGCCATTGGTTCCTTTTTAGAAGTGCCCAGAGAAATCTCAATCTTCATTGAATGAGTAGTAGAATTAGATGGAGAAGAGAATATTTTTAACTAAGTTTAAAAAAATTTCAATTATAATAACCACTATATCCACAAGTTGTGTAATATTTTATCATAATTCATAATAATCATTGTCTTGATGTCCATTAATACCTCAAAAAATATAGAATGTTTTGACTTTTTATTTTATTGAGATTATGAGGAGAATGATAATAATTATGAAGAATGGTAGTTATCTTATTTTCAAATAATCTTTGTAGAATATCATGTGATTGATATTTGAAAATTTCAAATCTAAAATCTTTTCACTTATTCATAGTATGTTTATTCAATTCAGGTACTTCTTTGTAAACTATTATTTTCTTTAGGACATTGACTTGAGTTTATTCAATTGTTAATTTTTAATTAGGATGTGGAATAGTTTTCGTAACATATGTGTGTGGATATTATTTCATAGATTAATGTATCAATGTACCTTCTTTGTATTAGGATTAGTTGACATTTTTTCTTGTAATTCAATATTATTATAACAAAGAGATTTAAATGAATCATAAGTTTCATAAGCCAGTTCTACCTTGAGAGTATAAATGAGTTATCCAAAAAATATGTAATGTGTTCCAAATCTACCAATTAATATACCAATTGGTGCATATAAGTCTTAAATCTTATAATCTAATCAAAAAATGTAACTCATTTTTCTTGATGGAGGGAAGGGAAACATTCATATGTAATTATTCGTCTCTTATTTTAAAGGTACCACTTAAAAAATTAATCTTCTAACTTGAGACAAGAATGTAAAGGTACACTAGGACAACTATGAAACCAATCTAAATATTTTTTGGGTTAAATTTTTTGGAAACATTTTTAGTAAATTTTGACCACCATGTGCATATAATCTCTAAAAACTCTCATATGTAGATAAGGATTGTTAATTACATCAAACATAAAAAATTTAGGCATGAGTAAGTTTTAAGGTAATGGGACTTTTAGAGTATTACACAAAATTGGGTTTCCATATATTGAATTTGACTCAACTCAAACATCATATATTTTTATTTTTAGGGTTAGGTGATACATTTTTTTGTTGAAAGTAATCCAAAACATGTATTAAGTAGATAACATCTTGGGAATGCATGTTAATAGTTATAATAGGTTCATTAAATTATTGGATCTTATTATTTTAGGTTTTCATCATTACAATGTTTCATATAAGTGAAGGAAGTCTATGACAAAAATATTATATACTAGGAATGGGTTGAATAAATCCATAAAACTCATTTGTAACTTCCTCCTCCATAGATTCAAAATTAGAAGATGTATCAGTATATCTTATTATATTATTATCATATTTATTCTTAATAAAAGACTTATTTGAATGAATATTTTGACATGGGTTTTGAATAAGAGATAAATAATCTTCACATGATTTTGTATCATTTTATATTTATAGAGAGTAAAAAGGATTTCACTATCTATTTCCATGAAAGAGAGAAGGGATTTCATTTTATACACATTTATTTTCTCTATCTAAAGAGAAAAGGAACTTGAATTTATACAAATTTATTTTACCTCTCTATAGAGAGAAGGAACTTTTCTTTCCTAATATTTGTTTTCCATGTTAGAATTAAATTCACATTATTTATCCATTTCTATAAAAATATTAGGATTTTCACTTTGTTCACATGACTTTTCCATTTATAGAGAGAGATAAAGATAGAGATGGAATTTCACATAATATATTTGAAAGATTTTTCCATTTCTAAACAAAGAGAAGTAATTTTACAATATTTACATTCTTAATAAATTAATAGAGAGAGAGATAATTTCACATTCTTTATAGATTTTTTTTCCATTTCTATGCAAAGCTTATGATTTTGAATTTTATGATGATTCCTCAGATGAAGTGGTATATAAATTTAAAGAGATGAACCAAGTATAGTAGAGGAAAAATCACAAATTTTTAATCCATAAAGTATGTTAGAAACATTCACATGTTCATTATGACCATTATCATCATGGTGTATTATATAAGTTTAAAGAAGAGGTAAAAGAAGAAATAAGAGAAGGTTCTTCTATTTATACATTAGTGGATTCATTTTGTTCTTCAGTAAAGTCTTTACTATTATACCAAACCTCTTGATTTTTATCATTATGATTATAATCAATGTTATAATCATAATCATGAAAATATTATTATTCATCAATATAGAGATTATTAAAATTATTAATCATAAATGTTTGGTTATTGGTCCACTCATTATCATAAGTATAAGGAATGTTGTATTGAGTGAATATGAAGTCCATAGGATGATAATCACTTGGTGTTTAAGAATGATTATCTATTTTGGATTTAGTAAGACTTAAATAAAATATTATATAATATAGGCCTAATACAAGTATATAAATCAACATGAAATCAAAAATCATATCTGAAATCCTAAGATAAAAATATGAAACATTAGTAGTATGAAAACCTTTAATGAAAACTTAATGTTAGGTTGTGGAGCTAAAAGCTTCACTAATGCAAATAGGGAAGAAGGGTGCTAAGTGTCACAGTCACTGGTGTCAGTCAGGCTAATCAACGTCGGTCAGGTGTAGACAAGAAGGCAACCGACATCGGCAGTATTCGGCCGACGTCGGTCATCTCTAGGCAGACAGGGACCAATGTCAGTCACCTGTGTGGTTTGGAACTGTGAGTGTTACGGACAGTTTGTTAACAAACTGAGTGTTTTCATGTTAAGAGCCAATTTTAGACTAGGAGCTGTAGATCTAATTATTGTAATTAGGTGTCTAATTATTTTTTGCATGAGATCTATATAATAGACTCATGGTCTGTATTGTAATTTGGTTGTGGAGCTAAAAGCTTCACGTGGATGCAAACATGGAGGGTTGCTGAGTGTCACAGTCGCTAACGTCGGTAGGCCAACACTGACGTCGGGCAGGGGTCGACAAAAAGCAATCAAAATTGGTAGGATTCAGCTGATGTTAGCCACCTCTAGTTAGACAGGGACCAACGTCTGTTGCCTGTGCGGTTCCAAAACTAGTTGTTGATGAACAGTTAGTTAGTTGAATGGGTTGTTTGCATGTTAAAGACTGAGTCGAGTCTTGAGCCACAAGTCGAATCATTGTATGCATGAGATCTATATAATAGACTCATGGGCTGTATTGTAAAGTGTAGAACTAGGAGAGTTCTTCCCATGGTAGAATCAAGTAGGATTCTTCATGTATGTAAGATCAGGTTTGATCTGCAGGGTGTTGCAAGATCATGGAAGAGATCTACATGTGATAAGTAAGATCAGGTTGGTCTGCAGGGGTGTGTGTGTGCGAGGGTCAAAAGGAGATCAATGGGGTAGCAAGATCCAAGGTGATAGCAACACATCAAGGAGCAAGATCATGGTGAGATCTACTTGGAGTACCAGTTCATACTCGGTTGTACTGGTAGTATTGTACTGACTGGTTGAGGTGAACAACAGCTCTGTGCTTGAGTTATTTGTTGTGACTTGTATTAAGAGAAGATTACTCTTGATGGAAGATTACTGGGAGCCCTTGAGGTGTGGGAAGCCTCATAGATGTGGAAGAAGAGTGTGATCTCTTTATTGTAATTTCCTTTTGTACTGAGTTGAATACAATTGTGTGTTGCCTCTCATATTCTATGTTGTTTCTCATTGATAGTTACTTGTACTTTTGGTATAATTCTTCATGTTTAAGTTGCTTATACAAAGGTAATCATATGTGCTCTTAAATTTGACAAGTTGTGTCAGAGCTTTGGGGAACCGAGGTCCTATCAAATGGTATCAGAGCGAGGTTGGAGGTTCTCAGAGCGAGGTTTACTAACAGGTGATTCAGATCTATTCAGTATGTTTTGATTATAGGTTACTCTCAGGGGTTTTTGATTGAGTGGGAGTATAGCAACAATAGAATAAGGTAAGCTAAGAATGGAGAAATTCAGACATAGGCATAGCACCACAGGTTGTGTGGTGGGTGGTCTTCAAAATTGAGCTTGAAGAGGGATACAAGCTAGGATACATATTAGACAATGTACTGGTATAGGTACAGGTGCATCTATTTATCTCCAAGTGGGAGATTGTTAGGTTATGGAGATAAAAGCTTCACCCAGATGCAAACATGGAGGGTTGCTAAGTGTCACAATCGCCGACGTCGATAGGCCAACACCGATGTCGGGTAGGGGTCGATAGAAAACAACTGACATTAGCAGTATTCGGCTGACGTCGATCATCTCCAAGCAGACAAGGACCATCGTCAATTGCCTGTGTGGTTCAAAACTATGAGTGTTATGGATAGTTTGTTAACAAATCGAGTGTTTGCATGTTAAGAGCCAATTTTAGACTAGGAGTTGTGGATCTAATTATTGTAATTAGGTGTCTAATTATTTTTTGCTTGAGATCTATATAATAGACTCATGGGTTGTATTGTAATTTGTTCTAGTTTTAGTTGAGCAAAGTTAGCTCCTTCTATGTGTGAAGAGAGCAAGGGTGTTCCTCCTAGTTCCACAGGGGTGTCGAGTGTGTATGATCAGGTTGGTCTGCAGGTGTGCTAGATCAAGGAGAAGATCTACTGGGGTACTGGTTTGGAGAATCATAAGGACTTGGTGAGGCAAGGATAAGGGTTCTTAAAGGTGTAGAGAGATCTACATGGTAATAGGTGTGTGTGTGAGGTCAAAGGAGATCTACAGGTGGCAGCAGAATCAAAGGTGACAACAACACATCAGAGAGCAAGAGAGGAAGGCAAGGTAGTTCCTTCCATAAGTAAGATCATTTGAGTTGCAGGTTGTTGTAAGTTTAGGGGAGATCTACTTGGAGTACATTAAGTACTTGGAGTGCATGGAGCACTAGTGTACTGGCAGTAGTGGATAATGACTGGTTGGAGGTGAACACCAACTCTGTGTTTGAGTTATGTGTTGGGACTGTAAGAGAGAGAGCTTTGAGGAAAGAATTACTGTACACTTGAGGTGTGGGAAGCCTCTGAGAGGTGTGAAGAAGAAGTGGCATCTTTTTTATTGTATTCTTTTCTAGATGAGTATTAATACAAGTTGTGTATTGTCTCTCATATTCTATGATGTTTTTGGTTTCTAGTTACTTGTTTCTTCTAGTTAATTCCGCATCTTAAGTTGCTTGTATATGGTAATCAATTGTGCTTCCGTGGGGTTCCTAACACTTAAATTTTTTTTGAATTATTTGATGTGTGTACAGGTTTACCAATATTTTTTATCTTAATTTAAAAAATCCATTATAGTATACATTTTTTTTATAATAATGTCTTAATTAATATTTTTACAATATGTACCAATGCAATATTAAATATAGTAATTGATATATAATTGGAGGTAAGAGAACTCTCAGCATATTTTTCATGAGAATATGAATCCTTATAATCTAATTTTCATAGTTATGTGCTATATCACTGCTCCATACATGATCTATCTTCACATGTTTCCTTATGGCCAGTTTAAGTGGATTTATTCAATATTAACAAGTAATATTGACTATATGGGCAGTTCTAACCTTATGCATAATATATGACTATTTTATTTTAAAGTGATGTGACCACATTTGTGATATCTATTTATGTCTTTACATCTCTACATATTTTCATGGTAAAACCTATGACTTGAGAAGCCTAGTTCTCCATAATTGATCTGATATCAAATGTGGTGTGGGGGGGGGGGGGGGGGATTCAAGTGAAAGGGTTGGGTTAGATTGACATTTATGAACCATCATTGAATGACCAAACACTACACTACATTTGAAATACTCTAAAAAGCACTAAAACTCAAATTTCATTCTACCATTAATGTGTGTGTGTGTGTGTGTGTGTGTGTGTGTGTGTGTGTGTGTGTGTGGAAGACTAGATTTTATTTTTCTTATTTTTTCCCTTCAGATAATCATTCATATATGATTTGACAATTGTAAATATGAGATTCATATTTAACACTTATTTAGCTATAATATTTAATCTTGTATAGCCTTATTATGCTTATTTTCAAACATTTTATAGTATCTTTGTGTGTGTGTGTGTGTGTGTGTGTGTGTGTGTGTGTGTGTGTGTGTGTGTGTGCGCACGCGCGCACGCCTACACACACACACACACATGTATGTGTGTGTGTGTGTGTGTGTGTGTGTGTGTGTGTGTGTGTGTGTGTGTGTGTGTGTGTGTGTGTGTGTGTGTGTGTGTGTGTGTGTTACATTGAATGAAGGACCTAGTGTTACACAAAATCCATTAAATGATGTTTCAATGTGGCTAAACAATAGCAATAAAGTGAAATGTGCCCAAATAACATTCAAAGCATACTTAAGTCAGTTTATTTGTTTACAATTAGTATTGACAGTCGATACTAACAATAAATAGAAAAACTAACCCAAGTCTTAGGAAACACCAATGTTGATAAGGAGGTCTGAAATATATTCTATGGAGTTTGTCATGATAGATAAGTAGGCCACACGAATAAATAGAATAGATAAAATAACCAAAAGATAAAGATAAAAGGACCACTAAGTACATAAATTATGTTTTGAGATCTACACATGCAAATTTTCTTAAAATTATCAAGAAACAAAGGGTTTAAAAATATGTGTATCTACATAAACATAAAGGTGTATTTTGTGAAATTTGAAAATATATGCGAATCTCTTGTCATTATTTTGAGATGTTATATTATTATTTGAGTAGATTTTAACTAGGCTAGGCCTTGATTATGTGTAATTAGATATATGAAGATAGATTTAGGGAACATTGGGCATACATGATGACCACGTTTCATTATTCTATGATAAAATGCCATTAGTTTAGGAAAATAGATACTAAAATAAGCCTCAAATTGGCATTATCAAGTACATGAAGGCATATTTTGGGAACATCAGGCATGTTGGAGTACCATTTATCATAGGTTTATAATATTATGTCATTATTTAAAAAATGTGAATTGGATTAGGTCATGATTAGGTGAAAATGGATACTTTAAGGTATACGTTGGGATAATTGAGAATATTGAGAACCAATTATTAGTATTTTGTGAGTAAATGTAAGTTTTTAGAAAACATTATCTATTTGGGTTAGGATTAAATGTTTATAGACACTAAAATGTAATAAATAAATGATTGACAATGTATTTACTTGAAATATATACCTTGCTTGGTTAATATGCCATTATGATAACCCATAATATCTAAAGAAGACTTAATTAATGCAAATGCTATGTATATATCTAGTACTTCCTGATTGTATCCCTATTCATCCCTACTCAACATATAATTCATTGTCACTATTTTTAAATGCCTCTGTCCCTTCTAAAAAAGAGTGCACTATCAGACAAATATGTATCGTGTCCTCCTACAGTGCAGCCTTGTCCACAATGCTCTAATGATCATCTTCTCAAAATGACATGATCAATAATGGATCTCCTTCTTAAACAAATATGTTCATTATATAAAAAATTCAAAATATTCACCTATAAAATCACTTCAACGATCACACTTGAAATCCCTCGATTCTCATATTAGCAATCACTAGAAAAACTTATATCTTCTTAGTTGAGATTATTATTGCAATTATATTTCAATACCACAAAGCTTAGCCAAGTCTAACATTATTTTATTTTTGTATAAAGGTATCATTTATAATTAATTATAATTAAATATTTATTATTGCATTCATATTCTCTTCTATATAGGGGTAACTACATCATCTTGGGGCTCTTTAGGCTATGTAGACAACACTGAGTCAATGAGGTTTTTTTTAGGATATCTTAGCAATATCACACTTCCCCATTCCCCCTTTTACATTTTATAGTATTTTGTGTGCTTGTGTGGAACAAAGGCATCAAATTTATATGTATCCTTTGCATCAAACTAAGGTATTCCAAAAATAATTTACGTATAGACATGGGAAAACAAGCCCAAAGTTTTATATCTAGCACATAGTGTATTTGGACAAAGGCACAGTATCATTCCATAATTCATTATGGCCCTATATTCCAAATATGGAATTGTCCTAGTATATAGTGGATCTATATTTTTAATGCATATATATTTATAGGTCATTTAAATCAATCACAATTCTCATAAATTAATCAAAATTTGAAATAATTAGTTTAGAATGAAAATTCTCTAACCCTATCCCTAATTTTAAATTTTCACAATTTACAACTATTATAAATTATATATATTTTTGTATATACTATTTTATATATTATTTAAATTTTTAGATTGAATTTCAATAGGATAAATTTAAAAATAGATTTAATTATTTATTCTAATTAATTATAGTGTAATAATTTTTGTGAACCCACATTTCAATTTGAGCAATACTTATTGTTTTTTAATTTTTAGCTTAGGGTTTTAGTTTAATTATTTAAATTCATAACACTTAAAGAATAGAATTATCAACCTTGTATATTATCTATAATATAACAATTCATTTTTTTTTATCTTGGAGTAATATGTCACTTAAAAAGTTTGTCTTGCCACCTCAAATAAATATCAACACATAAGATATTTATTTTGACTTCAATATGAATTTTTTGTTTTCCTATTAAAAAATATTTCTCTTTTATTTTCACTATTTTAAAAAAAAAAATACTTTTGATTGTTTTATAGACCTTGTTCCAACATATTTAAAACTACTTATCTACTTTCATGAAGGGTCACATATTTTTTTCTTTATGGACATCATGGCATGATGGGTTTTAATCAAACACACATAGCCCTAATATAGAGCTAAACATGGACTTTAATTTCTAATTACATCAAGGTATATAGAAGACACATAGGGTCCCCTTATTTACACTAATAATAAGCCTCTTTTATTTTTTTGATTTGTGGTGTGCATAAGAGGAGCATATCACCCCAAGAAGTTACTCTTAAATTACCCTTGAAATGAAGGTTAGTGTAATACATGCATGGTTCTACCTTTGTTATGCTCTAATTTATCGGTCCAACACTAATTAATGAATGAAAAATCATATCTAAGAGCCTACAAATCATAAAAACTCATGACTAATTGACCCTTTATCATATATTCTTTCTTGGATTTTCTTCTTAGTTAATATATTCAAGTGTTTCACCCTTTGTATTTACCATGGGTGTAGCACATACATGCTTTTATTATATAATATTTAAGTTTCTTGCAACATATAACATTTATTTATAAAATTATATTCATTATGTCTTCAATTAGATTTTATAAAAAAAAATTAGAGAACCTCCCTCTCATACTATAACTCTTTATCTTAATCCAAATAGTTGTTATACATCACCCTTTCTTTCTGTTACCCCTATTATTTTTGTCAAATATTCAATGACTTGGAAACAAGATAAATCCTATGCTATACATATATCTCTACAAGTTTTCTTCGTACACATCCCTCCTCCTCTTCATGGGAACATCAATGCCCTTGTATTTGTCGTTGATGGTAAAACTAACCATGATGAAATGTGAGATTATGTTAGAGCACATCCATAAAAGATAGATTCATTTATATATATTCATCACTTGTTGAATTCAAGAAATCATCTTCTGCTAGTCCTTCTCATGTTTTTTCTTCTACCATTGCATCTATCCTTATTTATTAAAATTTAGTTACCTATACACCACTCATTACTATAACCAATACTTCCATTTAACAAGCCATTCTTGTCTTATAATATTAGTTAGCTAATATTGAGAAAACCATCTCTCATACTAGCCCTTCCTTAGCTTCTAGTACCTTATTACATAACACCCTGGCTCCTATAATGTTATCCTATCCTCTTATAAATATATTTTTAGCTCTTAAGTTTCCTATTTATGAAGAAAAAGTGATCCTAAATAATAATTGCATTCCTTCCATGAAACTTGTCTAGATTATGTGGATAATGGCATCATGTTAACTAAACTCTTTCCATTCAGTCTCAAATATTATTCTCTTAGGTGGCTCTATGATTTTCCCCTTCAATAAATTATAAATTTCAATCCTTTGTAAAACTATTTTCAAGCACATTTTTATATCAATATTGGTGACAAATTATCTTATACTTAAATTTTAAAGATCAAACAAGATAAAAATGAGATAATTAGTAGTATTTTCTAAGATAAAATATGATGCTTTCCAAAATGATAGATAAAATGGATAATAATGAGATTTAAGACATTTTTAATCTAAGATTTTTACTCCTCTTAAATATTACATCATGTTTTATAAGTTCAAATACTTTGACGAACTATGCCATACATTCAAAGAACATGAGGTCAAATTGATTACATTAAATAAGCTAAAGTATATCTCCAATGATCCTTATATTTAAACAATTGAGATTGAAGGAAAACATAATTATAAGAGAAAAGCTATGATAGTAAAAATGAGACTAAAATTACCATAAATGTTATTATTGTCACTTGGATTTGTACCCTTTGAGGAGATGTCTCAGCTCTCCTCATCCAAGAGGCATAATGGAAACATATCACAAGCTGTGGATAACCAATAAGTGAGATTAATCTCTAGATTTAAGGGCTATCTCCATGAATTTTTCTTGAAATTATTTCACCATATAATAATTGATTGTTTATGGGAGAAAAGGTGCAAATCCAAGTGATAATAGTTTTTGGCACTCTTGGTGGGACTCTAAGTCCTAGAAGATTATCCAAGATTGGTGTTGGCCTTGAAATATTTATAGTTACAAGAATATATAAATTTGTTACTTGGATACTACACTAAGTTTTCAACTCTTTGGTTGTTTATCAATCGTTAATTTCCATGACAAAGGTGACCACTAGGTATATTGCTAAAGGTATATCATTTGATTTTGTGCAACTGCATTTGTATTCTATCAAAAGGCCTTATTCAGGGGACTTGGTTTTTAAAAAGTATAAATTTCTTCTTGGTTCGATACCTAATACTCATAACCTACATTATAATATGGATAAAAAACTTCCTTTTGTATCCTTCATTGAATCATCTCCTTTGAATCTTGCCCAACATGACCAAATTCTTGGAGTAACCCTTAAGAGTGTTCCATATTTTAGTTGTAAAAGTCCTATTACTCCCATTAAACATATTATAAACATGGAAAAATTGTAAAATATCCATAATATCACCAAAGAGAATGTAGCTATCAAGTTATGGGCATTGTATTTCAAAGGGAAAGCTTTAGATTGGTATGGAACTCTACCTCATGCTTCTATTGCTTCATGGGATGAACTAAGGAATATATTGTCTAAAAGGTTTGAATAAAAGAGTGATTATTTATCACTAGCTGAGTAATTGACTAATATCAAGAGACTCTATATTTAAAGAGACATGGGATAGGATCCCAACCCTTGTGAGACCTACTCCAAATATTGCCTTCTTTTATTACCTAAAAGCATTGAATAGTGATATAGCCATGAGGATCCAATTGATGGGTGGGAATAAACTAATTTATACCTATGAGATATCTATTAATGCTGATAATTTTCTTGTTTAAGAAGGGAACATTGCTCCTAGACCACTAATGCCATTGTTTCCTGATTTACAGCCTCCTAGTCAAATGGCATTACCTACCTTGGCTCTTTTGCCTAATAGTCAAGAGAAGTCTACCATTTTTCCTACCAGTGAAATTTATGAAGTCAATAGTTTGGTTAAAAGTTTTAATAATTAGTTGGTTTCTCTCAAAATATAACAAGCTCAAAATAATAAGCCTTATCAATCTTATAATCAGTTTGGACAAGCAAGTAGGCCTCCTTTTCAAGGTAATGCTCAAGGACAAGGTCAAATAACTTGAACTAGACCTTATCAAAGTTTAAATACAAATTACCCATCATCTTCTAAATCTCTTTTTCCCATTTAAAAAATTTTATTCAAGAACAATCATAATATCCTTCCTATGACTAAAATCAAAGCCAAGTTACATATGCCAATGAAATGTGTAGTCAAGCCATGACAATGCAAGGTAGTCAAGTACCTCAAGTTCCCATTTTTTGAGGTGATAATGAAAAATTTAATGGAAAATATACAAGAAAAATCTAATTATACTCTTATGAATCATTTATAAGGGGAATTTTGTGCCATGAATCATTTGGGAAGTTTAAATAATGTGAATGTTAGTGTATCTTATAACACTAGATATAAAAAGAGGGTTGTAGAAGAAACACAAGGGACAAATCAAGGAACTATTTTGACTCCTCCATCATCCCAAATATTATGTGGGTATAAATTAGTTCCTAAACTACCATAAAATTATAAATTTTAGAATGCAATCCATCTTCACATGCTACACCACAAGGTACTAGTGCTTCCAAAGAGCAATTCAAGATGAACAATCCTTATATCCATGTTGTGGATCAAGTGAAGAAGTTATACATGAATATTTAATTTTGGTATTCATTGGATATATTAGGACAAAAATATATCCTTAAAAAATAATTGCTTGGATTAGGTAAACAAGTTGGATCAGCTAGGACTAAAAATGTTGTTTTGGTGAATGGAACTCAGCCCATTGATGGAAAAGTGTATAAAATTGATAAGAATCCTAATTTTTATCTATATTTGATCATTTATGATTTTTTAGTACACAATTTTATCATAGATAGTGGGGTTAGTACTTTAGTTATGCCCAAGTCAATAGCAGATAAATTAGGCCTCAAGTATGAACCAATGGCTAAAGGAGTTCTACAATTGCATGGGTCACCAACAAAGACCTTGGGAGTAGTCAAGGATTTGAATTTAATTTTACATGGTTTCCATAATTTTTCCATCCCTAATTATGTGGTTATTGTAGATTTCCCCCCGTACTTTGCTCTTTGTTTGTTAAGAGAGTTTACAGGCAAGATAGGTGGATACTTGGTAGCAAATTGGTCATATATAGTTTTTAGGAAAAATTATGGTACCAAGGTAATGATTAAATTAGATCCTATTCATAATAATAAATTAGAGATCTACATGCCTATATTTATAAATGTCAAGTATGCTATTCTTGATGAGGAGGAACTTCATATGGATCAATCCCCAACTCTTTTCTTGAAGGAATTTCTGATTTATATTTAGATGAATTGGGAGTTGAACACTATGAACATGATCCTTAAAAGTTTATATAGGAAGCTATTATTGGAGTATATTACCTTAAGGAATAAGGGTCTTTCATGCCAAATGAGAGTATGGATGGTTTTTGGTAGCTATTCTTGATGGATCAAGAAGCAAGGTTAGATCAAGTGGTAGAGAAATGTTAGTTTCTCCGTCCAAGGAAAGGTATTATTATACTTTAAGATTTCACTTTATTTGTACTTGTAATGTGGTATAATTTGAATCCCTAATTCATGGCTTTGAATGGGCTAGGAAGAGAAGTGCGAAGGAGTTATAACTATTTGGTGATAGTGAGTTGGTTGTGAATCAAGTGAGAGGTCAAACTATGACTAAGAACTTCTTGTTTAAGTCTTATAATGATAGAGTTTGGGATTTTATGAAATATTTCCAAGACTTAAAAATTTAATTTATACCAAGAGAGGATAACAAACATGCTGATAGGTTGGTAGTAATTGGAGCTTAGTTTGACGTTCCAAAGGGGATAAGAGAGGACAATAACCATCCTCATCTCAAAGTGATTGTAAGGCCATCTATACTTTATAATTCTACTAATTGGAAATAATTTGATAGTGACAAACAAATATCTCTTTTACTACAAGAGGAGGATGAATTTTTCTAAAAGAATCAGTCCAAACTACAACAACAATTTGGAGGGCAGAGTGTACAATTGAAGACAAACAAGCTCCCTAAGGTCTTATTCATACTTGACAGTATCTAAAATGATGATGATCAGTTTAATAAGGAAAAGGTAATCATGTCTATTAATAAATAAAATTATGATAAAGTAAAAATATTCAAAGATAAACTTCTTGCTCTTGGAAAGGTATGTACTAGAGAATAAAGACATGATTTCATTGAATTATGCAAGGATTTTTTTGATGTCATTGCATAAGAATATAGTGATTTAAAAATATTTGATCCAAACTTAGCTCAACATGCCATATAGATAGATGAGAATGATAAGCCTATCAAGCAAAGTCAAAGGCCAATCAATATTAAGATTGAGCCTTTGATGAGAAAGGAACTTACAAAGCTGATTGAGTCTAAGATCACTTTTCCTATTAAGCATTCATATTGGTTAAAAAACTTAGTCCTAGTAAGGAATAAGAATGGGGAAATCAGGTTATGTGTTATCTTTAGATATTTGAATAGAGTTTCCTTGAAGGATCATTATCCTCTTCCTTCCATGGAGCAGATTTTACAAGTTGCGGTAGGTAGTGAAAGGTTCTCACTCTTTGATGGATATTCAAGGTATAATCAATTTTTGATGAACTAAGGAGATCAATACAAGAGAACATTTACCACTAAATGGGTAACATATACTTATATGAAAAGGATTTTTAGTTTGTCTAATGTTGTGGAAACATTTCAACATGCAATAGATATGGATTTTCAAGGCCAAGTAAATGATATAATGTTGGTATATCTTGATGATATCACATTTTTCTATAAGGATGCAAAGGATCATTTGACTCATCTTAGGAAGATTTTTTTAGAGATGTAGAGAGTTTGGAATATATCTCAATCCCATGAAGTGTGTTTTTTTTGTCCATGAAGGCAAACTCTTGGGATACACTATCTTAAAGAAAGGCCTATCCATAGATCTTGAAAGGGTGAGTACAATCTTAGCATTGACTTTACCTAAACACAAGAAAGGTTTGAAAAATTTATTTGGAAAAATAAATTTCATAAAGAGGTTTATTCCTATTTTTTCTAACTTAGTCAAGCCTCTAGCCTATATGGTAAGGAAAGATGAAGTGTTTACTTAGAAAAGAAGAAGGAAGGAGTGTTTTGAAGAGATCAATCAAGTTATTGCTCAAGCTCCAACTCTTGCAAGTCCTGATTTCTCAAAAGAATTTAACTTGTATACCCTTGGAACTGAATAAGTAATATATATCATTCTCACTCAATAAAATGAAGAAAACTTAGAGTAGTCTATTGCCTTTTTTAGTCAAGGATTAAAAGTCTATGAGGTAAGGTACACATATGTATAGAAGAAAGTACTTTTATTTGTTAGAAGTATAAAGAAGTTTAGGCATATGTTGTATAATATAAAAATTCATATATTGGTACCTCATACTAGTTTCAAAGAATTCCTTTTGAGTAAATATTTGAATGAAAAGGGGCTGGTTGGATTACAAAAGTAATGGAGTATGATGTAGAAATCAAGACAACCAAGCTAGTGAAAGGGAAAGGATTATGTGAGTACATTGCCTTGAATCTAAAGGAATAAAAATAAGTTGTTTTATCCCTTCATGATGATCATATGAAAATTTCATCTTCATCAATGAGGAGTTGGACACAAGAAATGATCCATTTTCTTCAAACTAGTGAGTGTCCACAAAGCCTAGATAGAGCCAAAAGAAGGCACTTCATATTACAATCTATTCCTTATGTACTTGTTGATGGAGTGTTGTTTAGGAAGTATTTCTTAGGTGTACTATTGAGATGTGTTGAAATAGATTAGGTTGAGAATATATTATTTTAGTTTCATGATGGACCAACTAGTGGTCACTTTGCTCTAAGAACCATAACTACTAAGATTATGAGAGTTGGATATTTTTGGCCTAGTTTGTTTAAATATACCCATGCTTGGGTAAGGAAATGTAAAAAATGTGTCCTCTTTGATGGGAAATAAAATATTGAATCATTACCTCTTCATCCAATACAAGTATATCAACCCTTTATGTAATGGCATCTAGATTTCATAGGCTTAATCAACCCACCTTCTAATGATGGTCACAAGTGGGTGTTGATTGCCACATATTACTTTACAAGATGGGTGGAGGATATATATCTCAAGGAAGAACATGAAAGTTAAATTTTAGACTTCCATGAAGGTATAGTGACAATATTTAGGGCTCCTTCAATAATAATTTCAAATATTTCTTTGGATTTCCTTGGAATGAAGACAAGTGAGTGGGCTTTGAAATGTGGTATTTATCTTAATACTTCATCCGGCTATTATAAATAAGGGAATGGACTAGCTGAGTCCAATAATAAGAATCTAATTAGGATTATCAAGATGAAAATGGATAAAAACCAAACAACTTGGCATTCCAAGTTGAAGATAGCTCTTTGGGCTGATAGAATCACCCCCAAGAGAGCCATTAGAAACACACCATACACACTTTTTTATGTAAGAGAGGATAGATTGCCTATTTCACTTGAGTTACAAACTTTGGATCTCACTTATTATTTGGAGTTGATGGAAAATGAAAGTATGGAGGTCAGGTTGTGTCAGTTGATGGTGCTTGAAGAAATAAGTGATCAAGCTATGCAAACTATGAGAGCTTACCAAGATCAAACAAAGAGATACTTTGATAAGGAATCTATGAGAAGGAGTTTCTAAGAGGGGGGAATTATTATAATGTGGGATGAAGATAGGTTTAAGCCTCAAAAACACACAAAGTTTGATGCTTTGTGGAGTGGCCCTTATGTCATCACTCAATACAAGCAACACAATGCTTTCCAACTCTCAAAGTTGGATGGAGAGGAGCTTCATATCCTAGTCAATGGGATATATAGGTAAAAAATTTGGTTTTTAAGATGTTTTAGGGGTTTAATACTTTGTCGTGGGGTATTTTATAGGTCTTTTGATGTCATTTAATGATATATTAGCATTGGTCTTAGTCATTTGAATCTATATGTCACCGAGTCCTTTAGAAGGCTTTTAGGGGTCATAGATGAAAGTGGCATAGTTTTCAAGTGCCCAAGTGTCTTGATTTAATTTCAATTTTATAATAAGTTATATTCACTATCAATAATGTTAGTCTCATCTAAAACTTTCAAGTTACCTAACTAAAGATCAAGTAATTGACTGAAAAGGGTAGTTTGGCACTTGTACAACCCACGAGGAAAGGTGACATGTGAGAGAAGGAAATGAAACATAAATTAATATTCATAAAGTTTATTTCCATGATTTACATTCTCTAGAAGTGTCATTTTTGAGGTTAAACCATTTTTTTCCTTCTTTAACATTCTAGACACATAAAAATGGTCAACAAGTTTGTACTTGGTATGGACATTTGAATAGGTTTCATGTCAAATAAATTTATGAGGTTGTATTGAAATTATGTGTTTAAATTTATAGAAAAATATTTATAAGATTGAACAACCATGATTTATAAACCATCTCTAACAAGTTGATTGTGTTTTTTTGCTCACTATTTCTTGCACCCTATAGGTTTTGCTCTATTTTGGATAGGTCTGTATAATATAGTTGGTGATATTGAATAAAAATGATGTTTTATCTCTTATAAAATTATATTCATGCTTTGTTTCATGTTTCTTGGTGTTTTTATGGGCAAGTTGTCTCATGTTGTAGGAAGGTGTCACCATTGTGAAGTTTCAATCGAGTTCTTCCTTGTTTCAAAATGTTGGTCTTCTACAGAAGTATCATTTGAATAGAATATATTTTTTATTATGTCTAAAATCCATATGATCACCCATTTTAATTTTTTTTTCATCACACCATGCTTTGAGTAACTTTTAGTCTTACCATTCCTCATAGTTAACTATTCACTCAATCCCACTTGCAGTCACATGTATAGATATTTTTTAGCTTATTCATGGAATTTTAATTAGGTTTTATAATTTTTTTCAAGTAATTAGGATTTATATATTGTTAATTTTAATTTCTTATGGAGATGCAAGGTTGGTCGCTAGCTCATGCACCACATAAACTAGGCATTAGATACCCCTACTTGATATGTTCTAGATGTTTACAAGAGATTTTATGTTGGAATGGATGTTTTGGAGATTATATTAAGATATAATTAATTTAAATAATGAATTAAAGATATTTTTAATTATTTTTAGTTATTCATGAGGCCATTCATCCACATTTTTTCTCCATTCCATGTTCACTATTTGCCTATAACTCATACATACCTACATGATCCTCGTTGATGATGTTATATTGAGAGGAAAAGTTTGATATGTGTTTCAATATATTAATATTTATAAGAGTGATTTGGGATACTTGGTGATATCATGAAATTGATAAAAAACATACACACCTTGTATACTACCCAAAATTTCATGCTCACTACCTATGTATACAAATGGCCACCTATAGCTGTAACTCAGAGCTATGAAGGTCTTTGAATGGGAAATTTAGAGAATGGTAAGGTCATTTATAAAATACAATCATGTGGTAAATCCAAAATAAGACATAGTTGAAAAATAAAATGGTCAAGTGAAGGTGTAGCTACCTTTAACTATAAGATGACTAAATTCAAGGACTATTTCCCCAAAAAGTGAAAATAGAGGTCCATGGCATTTTATATATATCCTATAACAAGCTTAAAAAGAGTTATGGAACATATAGATAGGTAAATATTGTATCTTATAACATTTAGAAGATCTATTCCAAAGATGAATGTTATAAATTTAGTGGAAGACATAAGTTTGACATCCTAAACATGCCTTTCAATGCACTAAAACCCTGCATTCATATCTACAAGTTTTGAGTTTTGAATGACCTTTGACATCCTAAAGAGAAAAAACATAATATCATGGTTGAAATGGTAATATTTAATGAATAATGTAAAAATTAGAATGAATATCATTGGTATGATTTTGACTTATAGTTTTTTAAGCTTCATAGACACGTACAGGTGTCCCTTCATAGGAAAATGTTCACCTAAAACTGAGTAGGCAGACAATAAACCAAAATTGGTGTCTAGATGATATTTTAGGCCATAAAAGGTGAATACATGTATATAAATATGTTATGTGCCCTTTAATATTCAATAAGTGTCTCTAAATAGCATGAGCAAAGTCAAATTAGGGAAAAGTACACCTATAGGAGTCATTTTGGTAGGGTAACATAGTTAGGAGGTAGAACTTAGTCTTATGAGATCAAGGTACATGTAAAGAGTTTAAGAAGAGTTATAATTATAAAAAAATACTATTATTACATTATTTATGACCATTATTACATCCATAAACTTTTGACTATGTAAAATAAGCTTACATAGACCTCTTAAGGCCCTATATGCACCTATAGATGAGTGTTCAGTCTTGATGAAGGTAAAGAGATGAATATACTTAGGAAGATAAATAAGGTCTAATAAAAAATTTAAAATGGTTCATGATTGGTTAATAATGTGTTTTAACATACTCCAAGACTTCTCTTAGGTTGACCATCTACTCTTCACACTAGCCCAAGGATGATAGTCCGTATAGTTGCACTAAGGAACTCATGTTGCTCAATGGATAAGAATGAGGAATCTGAGGGATAAGAGTAGTTTGATGAATTTAAAGATTAATTAACATTAATTTAATATTTATATCATGCTGAAGTAACATTATAACCTTGGTTTTATGCTTTGAGAGGTCGTTCTTAGGTGAAAGTGAAAAATGCACAAAGTAGTCCTTTTTGGAGGTTTTTTTGGGCAAATTGAGTCGGTTAGGTGCCTAAATGGGGGAGTATGAATTATAAATTTGGTAAAAATATTAATTAGTATCTAATAAAACTTTTAAAAACTTCAATTTCCCTTGAATAAGAGGGATATATCTCACTATTTTGTCTTAGAGGTGAGCCAATCAGGAAAACAAATGTTTTGGCAAAACAAGTAAATGAATCCAAAATGGGTAAGAAACTCGATAAAAATATTTTGGAACATAAATTAACATATTTTTAAGTTTATATAATCTTAATTGGTGATAGGAAATACTAACTAGATCTTAGACCTCTCAAAATGGTCAAAACACTTGTGCATACAACTCAACCAAGCAAGCTACAATTAGGCCTAGTTGGTGAATGAGAAGAAAGAATGAGGAGTGATTGGGAAGTTATGTGATAAATTTTTTATCTTGAATGAGGTATGAAAAATCATGAGACACCAGTCCAATAATGAGACATTAGTGAAAATATTCAAAACTAGTAGGATGCATGCTAAGCTTATTAGGCTTTGAAGTGACCTAGAGCCAATTAGGGGTCCAACTTCACTTATATCTCTTGGTGAGATTTATATCTCATTTTAACATGTTAATGGGATGAAATCATACATTTTTGAGCCATTATTATGTGGGTAAACCCATGTAAAAGTCAATTTTGGACTTTAAGACACATTAAGCCTACAAAAAATGGAGAAACAAGCTCGATATGCTAGTTTTGAATGCTCATATTTTCTCTGAGGATATGCATGGAGATTAAAGGAGTTTGGAGAGGTTATTAGGGGTCCTTGAAATAATTTTTGTGGTTATTTTTTGAAGTTACAATCTTAGGGATTTATGAACAAATATCAAGGATAAAATGGACCTAAACCCCTACTAAACCCTTGATAAGGACCTGAGTGGGAAAATAAGCATGTAACGATACTCTAATAGGATATAATAATAATTAAGGTGATTGGAGGTTATATTTGACTCTTTAGTTCTCCTCTTAATTAGTTTTTGTGCTACCCTACCTGTATGGACATGGTACATAATGGCTTTCTTTGACTATTTTATGCATTATACAGGTTCTAGGGACTTTCAAGGAATGAAATAAAAATTGGAAGGAATATATAGAATTATTATAACTCAATATGGTAATTTAATGCCTTTAAAAAAATCCTAAGTGTGCCTACTAGAGCTCTCATCTCATCTAGTCAAAACTAGCATAGTGAACATGATAGTGAGAAGGGTGAAAACTTCAAGTGGAAGTATTTTTAAGGTGTGCCTAATTCCTCTAAGGCCATGGGTATTCTTGAAAAAATTAATCCACTTTTTTTTAATAATTTTCATGTAAAATTTATGCCTTTTTTCAAGTCAAGTGTGCAAGGTGTGTGGAAGAGGAGTTTTATTAGACTATAGATGGCGATGGGTCATTTCTAAAAGTTTCTAAATGACTATGAATGAAACCAATATAAGGGGAAGAATATTTGAAACCATTCCTTTTATTCAAATAATTATATCTATCCCTAGATATTTTTGGATGCTCAAGTAGGTGAGAATGATGAAGGTGATTTTTTGAGCCAACATGAGGAATTTCATGCCACTTTCCAAGAGTTGCATGCCTTGTATGGACACTTGTACTTCATGAAATTGCATGGTATATTTAAAATATCCTTATCATGCATATTTAACCTCTTTTATCATATTTACAAGTATCTAGTGACCTTTGGACTTCCCTTGTCTCGCCCCTCTCCTAAATGCTATAAATAGTGACTTTTTGGGTTCTTTTGAGTAGCCTTCATTGGTTAATGCTGAAAACTTGGACAATTTTTTATTTTAATGTCTCTTTAAGTAATAAAAAATTTAATTTTACTACTTAAATGTTGAATAATTGAGTTTGGTTCCAAATCTTGTTGATCTTGTCTAGTAAAAGATGGTCTTTTCTAGCATGTTGTCTTTGACTGTCCACCAAGTATGTAGAAGAGTAATTGGTATAGGTATTTGTTAGTGTTATTTATTAGTTTATGAGAGTTTTATAATTATTTTATGACTATATTATTCAAGTATCATTCACTATCCCTCCCAAACATCAAATATACCTCTTGAACCTAGCATATGAAACATTGATGTAACAATCTATCTTGAGTTTGAGTTATGTGTGAAAGAAGCTTTGACTTTATCTAAGTAGTATAAGTTTAGTCAATAGGAGGAAATTAAATATTGGTTCATCACATTTTATCTTTATAATTTTGTCTTGTTAACCCTTTTCATGCAAAGTTGATAAGTGAGAGGGTGCTTCAAAAAGTGCATCAAGGGAACTAGCCCTTCTAGAGATTCATATCACTAATTGATTAGCCATAGAAAGTGAGATGTTTCAATTGTGCCAATTGAATGAGGAGAGATGAGACATATCCTCAAGGGGTGTAAATCCAAGTGACAATATTTATACCATAACCAACACCTAATCTTAAACTACAAGATCCACAAAGGAATCAATTAGCTACCTTCACCTCCTCATGTGTTTCTTAAAAGGTTATTTGAAATTATTGTTATTTCACTTTATCCATAATTTAAAATAGATCTATCTAGACCTTAATCTATAAGTTTTGATGGGAATAAATTTTTTGATTATCATAGATTTGTTAGACATTCCAGCAATATATTTGTAAAGCCCATGAAAAAATTGTAAGACCTCATTGATGAGAATATTATTAACATTATTACACCTAATGGTGAGGATAGGTCAAAAGAAAATTATAATGCAAAGTTAAAAATTTATAAAGATTCCTCTCCAAATCATGAATCAAAAGCTAAGAATAAAAACTATGGAGTACATTGTGCATATAATTCTCATCCTCCTCGATATTCATGTGTACATACACTTGTTAGTATCATTGGGATAGTTAAAAGTAGGTGATCATCACACCAATATATTTAATTTGATTATTCTTAAACTATTGGTGATGATTTTGATAGACATGCATTAAATATTAGATCATATGTTGGTGTAAAAATAATCTAGTGTCATGATAGATAATGAATCAGGTAAAAATTGTGAACCATACCACTCCTATGTTCTCTTGGTCATAAGTAGAAACATGTACAACATACATCTAGAATTATGATAGCATTTGATAGTCATACACAAGATACTATTAGACATATGTTATTGAATTTACAAGTTGGACTTCTCATATTTCTCACTCCATTCTTAATATTACCAACCACATGTCTTTGTTATTTTATTAGGAGACCTTGGTTACATAAAATAAAAGTAGTTCCTTCTAAATTTTAATAAATGTCTAAAGGATATTCATGATAATAAATTGGTTAAAATTTAATGCATTCAATATGTATATATTAAGTAACCATGGCCATTTATACATACTCCACAACACTTTGTTGGCTAAATTACTTAGGAAATTTATAATAGACTATTTGATATAACTATTCAAGATCAAGATTTACAATCAAATAAGAATATTTCAAAATCAATATTTGCACCTACTTATGAGCATGACCATATTTCAATTTCTTTAACTAGTTATGAGAAAAAAGATTTTACAGTTTATCCATCTATTCTTAAGCATAATACGAATACATATAAGAAATGTGATTTATATAAAAACAAAATTCCATCTACTCCTAATCATAAATGGGAAAATAACACAATTTTTTATCTAGCAGAACATCATACGTTGTTTATAAGGCTCCTACACATGTACAAGTTATTACATAATGCCCTACCATAAATTAGGATATAGGTTTAGACACACATATGAGCAATGATTGAAATGGTTACCTTATATAACTCATTTCTTTTTCAAATTTAGCATATTATTTTACAACACATGCTTCTTATTTAGATTTACAAACTTATACATTTGGCACATCTTCTTTTACATAAGATCTTCCTCATTTCCAGTCAAAGAGTTGGATGCTCATATGAGCATACCATTGATGATAGCATTTTTTGGACCAATGGTTAGGACTAAGACACTGATTACCTTATGTACATAATACCTAATTGTACATAGATTATTTTCTTCTTACTTGTGTTGCTTATTCTTCCTCACCTACTCTAGTGTTTCTTCTATCTCTTATCTCTATTTTCAATCTAGGTGAATTTCACTTTCCTTATTCCTTATAATGCTTTGCTTCACCACATTTTTTAGGTTTATTTGAATCACCCCCTTGTTCTCCCATTTCATAATTTTTTTTCTTACTTTGTCTTTCCAAGCTTTATTAAATTTATCTTATGCATTATTTAACTTCCAACTATGTAAAAAACATAAAAAAAAATCATATATGATAAAGAGTACATGAAAATTTAAAAAAAAATGAAAAAAATAAAAATAAGGACATAAATACATAATTTCATAGTTCTAGATTACATATTTTCATTGCCATATTTTCTCTTGTTCAATATAAATAATATCTCATTAAATTTTAAATATAGAAGGCCTATCACAATGTATATGAGTGTGTAATATGATATATTTTTTTACATAAATAGAAGTTATTCATAAGTACAAGAAACTATTCTGGTAAAAAAGTATTACATACAACCAATCAAGATAAAGCCACACCAAAAGGATAATAGTGCAATTCACCCCTATCCTCTATTGTATTTTTGTCCTTGTTCATTATACATCTCTAATTTCAACTACAACATAGTCATATACACTTTTTTTTATATTTTTTAACACATAATAGATAGTATACTTACATATCATTCAGATCTTAATACTAAGGCATAATTTTCTATGTTTTCCATATTGGACTAGATTTTTACTAAACAACTTGCTCAATTAGGGGTATAATTTTATTATATATAAATAATCTTATGGTTTTTATTTATCCAAAAGATATATTTTTTATTTTTAATATAATAGAAAACATATGTCTCATTGTAACTCATATGGTTAATAAATACTAAATAGTAACCTCAAACCTATAAGCTATAATCAGAAAGCATGAATTATTTTGTCAAGGTTTTAGGAGGAAAGGAATAATAGAGAAAATATTCAATGACCAATGATTAAAAAATAGGGAAGGATAGTTGAATGCCAGATATGAGAAGAGGAATTTAAAATGTTTTAGAAGTAAAAAATTCCCAAGCCCTAATTATACATCAAAATAATTTAGAAATAGGAGATGTTATTTTTAAAGAATTAACATGAGGCATTACATCATTAAAATAAATGGGGGAGGTAAGTTTGAGTACCTTGGTGATGGGGAAGAGGGAAGGTTCATTTTTTCATCCCTCCATGGAGGATGGTATCCTAGAAATGGTTGAGTTAAGAAAATTTCAAGATGTTTCAATATACTTTGAGTCTCAAATTACTCCCCTGAGTCAAAATAAGTTTGATTGTTTAGAGTCCATTCAAGGGGAGGACAATGTGTAGGTTGTGCCATGATCTGAGTATAAAGTCACTCTTAAAGCTTTTAATAAACTGTTTCATTTAGAAATAGGTAAGGATAATTAATAAATTATTCACGATAATGATGTTTTAATTTCTCACAGTAGAATTTATACTATTATTTTTTCACCATGTTTGAAAAAAGATAAGTAAGTTGAGGTTACTCCATATAAACATAAAGGGTCTTGAAGACAAGTTGATGTAGGATATTAAAAAAAGTGGGGAAACTATCTCAAATTGAATGTATGAGAAGGAAAACTAAAAATTAATTAGAAGAGGGTAATCAATCCATGACCTAAGTTATAATTTACAAAGGTCCTCTTAGTTGTTGCAAATGAATATCATTATTTGGAATATTAGAGGGATGAATCATAACAATAAGAATAGAACATTTAGGGATTTAAGAAGAAATAATTTTCAAATTATTTTTGATGTTCAAGAGACTAAAATGGATGATATTTTTGTTGATTAAATGAACAATAAATTCTATAAAGAATCTCAAACTACTAGTGTTATATCTTCAAGGGATTTTGGAGGGATAAAAACATTTTGGGATGATAAGGTACTTAAAGGATTTGTTTTGTTCAATAAATCCCACCATTTGGTTGTCAAATTTTTATAAATAAATAAAGATTTCACTTGGAATCTCTCTAATTTGTATGATCCTAGTTTGACTTTAGCATGAAAATAATTATGGAATAAACATGGCTCTTTTTTGAAAAATTGTGGTAATATATATTGGATTTTGGTTGGAGATTTTAATACTCCTCTCAGCCCTTGTGAAAATAAAAAAGGGTCTCAATTATTCAATAATGGTATGGTGGATTTAGTATATTACATATATAACAATGATTTTTTATATTTTGAGTTGAAAGGTTATCACTATACTTAGCCCAATAGGCAATTGGGAGATAACCTTGTATAGGTCAGATTGGATTATTTTCTCATCTCTACTCAATGGTTGTAAAATAAAATATATTTTCTTATATTCCTTACATAAAAGTGGATCAAATTATAATACTCTTATTATTAATATGGATGATAGAGTTAATAATCAAAGAACACATTTTAATATTTAGCATATGTAATTTTCACATTCTAATCTTGTTGATAGGGTTAAATAGTGGTGGAAATTTGATATTTTTGGAATTATCATGCATATATTGGTGAAGAAGATTAAGAATGTCAAGATATGTACTAGGATGTGGAATAATAATGTTTTTGACAATATTTTTTATCCAAATAAAAAAATTTAGATCATAACTTGAAGGGTTGGAAGAGTTTATAGATTTGAATGGCTTGACTAAGGAACATTTTATTAAAGAGAAAATTCTCTTGTGTGATTATCATACTATTCTAGCATGTGAGGAATCCTTTTAGAGGCGTAAGTGAATGGATATCTAGATTAAGAAATGAGAGCACATTACTAAGTATTTTCATGGTTCAATGCTTAATCATATGATCCATAAGAGGATTGATAAAATTTTTAGGGTTGATGGCATTCTATGTTCTAATCCCCTTGTTAAAAAGGAAGAAATTATTCTTTATTTCAAGAATTTATTTTCTACTAATTCTTATCTAAATTGGGATTTGGTTCAATATTTCATATCTAATATACATTATCTTATGTTTCCTCAAGACAATGAAAGACTTATGAAACTGATTTATATAGAAGAGGTTAAGGTAATGATTTTTCTTTTATATAAGTATAAGGCTCTAGGGCTAGATGTTTTCCCTATGGCATTCTTTCCATTTTTTTAGGATATCATTAGTGTTGATTTAGTGGAGGCTATTGATGATTTCTTCACTTATGAAAATATTCTTAAGGAATTTAGTAATAATTTCATTTCCTTGATTCCCAGGAAGAGTGGTGTAACATCCTTTAAATATTTTCAACCTATTAGCTTGTGCAATTTGGCCTCTAATATTTTTATTAAAAATTTGGCATTGATACTTTAGCCATTGATAGAAAAAATCATATGAATTAACTGATGAGGTTTTGTTTAAGGAAGGTATATTCAAGATGGTATAATTATTGTGCATGAAACTATTCATTCAATGTAGAAAAGCAAACAAGTAAGCATGATTTTTAAACTTGATATGAGTAAGCTTATGATAGAGTTGATTGGGATTTTTTGGATATAGCTTTGGATAAATTTGGGTTTCATCCTTATTTTAGGTTAATGGTTTAGAATTATATCTCCTTAGCTATGTTATGCATTATTATAAATGGAATTTATGTTTGTTTGTTTGGGAGTAAGCAAGGTATAAGGCAGGGGGATCCATATCTCCTTTATTATTTATTATTATTACAGATTCTCTTAGCAAAAAATTATTGGCTATAGTAAGATACAAGTATTTAAAATATTTTAGGTATATAATGGTGTTTTTCCTATCCTTCACGAATAATTTTTTTATGATACAATTAATCTTGTTAATGCTTTGGTCAAGGAAGCTACAGAATTGAAAATGATGCATGATACCTATGAATAAGTGTATAATTAAAAGATTATTTTTGATAAAATTTTATTATTTTTTTGGTAATACCCCTATTGTTAGGAAACATAAGATAGATTAAATTTTGGGGTGTCAAATCAATACTTTACCATCCAGGTATTTGGTTATGCCTCTATTTGTTGGTTCTATATCTATTCCTCTTTGTAACCCTCTTCTTGATAGATTCCAAAATAAGTTATCTAGTTGGAAGGTAGTTTTACTTTATCAAGTAGATAAGCTAATGATGTTAAAGAGTTTATTATAGAGTTTACTAGTTTATATTATATATCCCTCTAAAATTCAAAGCATGATTCAAGATAAGATAAATAGGATTCAAAAATTATTTTTTGGATAGGTGACAAGAAGAAACAAAGATTCCCATTGGTTGCTTGGTAGAGGGTGTGTCTCACCAAATATAGTGGTGACATGGGTCTTAGGATATTGAAATTAATGAATAAAGTGTTGGTTTCTAAGTTTTTCCATGGGTTCATTAAGTATTCCAATCTTTGGGTTAGCATATTTCATGACAAATACTTTGAGAATAGAAATATAGTTGTATTCCTTATTGAGGATTTATTCATTAGAGGCTCTCTTATATGGATTTTTTTTGGTCAAGAAAAGTGATGTTATTATTAAATATTTTAAATGGAAACTTGAAAATGGTATTAACAATAGATTTTTGTTGGATACTTGGTTTCTACATTATCCTTTGAATGATTTTGAATTATAGCACCAAATTGGTACCCAAATTTCACATTATTGTGGTAGATGATTACATTCATGAAGAAAATGGTAGAAGACATTGGAATCACTTATATATTTTGAATACACGAAAATAAGAGAGATGTATTATTTTAAATTTGAACATCCTTCTAAGAAGAGTTCATGTTGCAAATATTTTTAAGGAATATTAACTATTGTTGAGTGTTTCAGATGATGGTAGCTACAATGTTAGATCGAGATATAATAAATTGATTCCCCTTATAAATGTGGAAATACCTTAGTATATATTATGGGATAAATATTTAATACCCAAAATTACTATATTTTATGGATTTGTATCCAAAATAGGATCCTTATTATAGATAACTTATGAAAGAGAGGTTTAGTTTTGGTTAGTAAATTCCCTCTTTGTGAAGTTGATAATGAATGTGTCCTTCATCTTATGATAGTGTTACTTTGATTTTAAGGTGTGGGGAGTTGAATTTGATAAGTTTTAGTTTTTTTATACTCATATTTATTATTTTTTGAATTCTTGTCTTGCTTGGATGGCTCCCTTTTCAATTGAGGAGATTGATAAATATTGGTGCTTGGCCTTTCATCACCTTATTTGAGGTGTTTGGAAAGAAAAAAATAACATCATTTTTAGGGATGTAAATATATAAAAAAATAGTGTATAATAAAATTATTAGTTTTCTCATTGATAATTTGAAATGTATCAAATAGGGGAGGAAGCACATTTTTAAATATTTATAAGATAAAATACCAAATAACTGGAAGTTAACTATGGAGAATAGAGTTATTGTGGATTCTAGAATGGAAATAGAAAAAATGTGAAATGGATGGTCCCTGCACCTAAGTGGGTGAAATTAAATTTTTGATAGGGATTCAAAATAAAATATAGACATTTTAGGGGGTGGAGGAATCTTTCTAAATGACAAGGGCAAGTGATGGCAGCTTATGAGGGTAGTATGGGTTATTAGAGTAATAATTTTATGGAGGCTTTGGCTACTTTATGGGGAGTGAAATTGGCTAAGGAATTAAGTTTCAATAATTATTGATAGAGGGTGATTCTATCAATATTATTAATTTACTCAAAAAAATTAATAAGGCTAGCTTGACCAGTATTCATATTGTGGAAAAAAATCTCTTTATTTATAATTCATTTCAAGATGTAAATTTATAGCATGTGTATAGGGAAGGTAATTAATTAATTGATTAATTTAATAATAGGGGAGTGGCTACCTCTTATTTCAAAGTTTTCCTCAAGGGTGATGATTTACCTAATGGTATTAATGTTATCATTTATATAAAGTAACTATACTCATCATTAAGCTTATTTTATATTATCCTATTAAGTAAAGTTCTTATTTGTCATGGAGAGTTTGAAGGGATATTGGTTAAAATAATGTTTTTATTACAGAGCATGTTTAGATTAAGGGAGGTAATCATTCTATATATTTAACCATGGGTAATACATGCAGAGGAAAACATGATTTTATGCATCACTTGATGGTTAGGATATGTGGTAAGTATTTGGGTTTTAATGCGTGGGATAGGTGTGTCTTAATCTGGGATTTTCATACAATTTTTAGTTCTATTATTTGTAACAAGAGCCTTATTTTCATAAAGATGGGAGGAGATTTGAAGAGTTTTGCTATTAGGTTAGAGGAGGAGTTAAGGTATAATTTGGAAGTGTGGGAAATTATCCATAATAGTGACCTTACTAGTTTCATTCATAGGATAGATGGTTATGATCAAAATCTATCAAAGAATTTTGATATAAGTTGAAATAAATAGGTAATGGAGATAAAGATTGCATCCATAGAGATTTAATAATTTTTTATTTTGTAATTCACTAGTTTGAAGATTGAGGAGACTAAGTATATCTAATGAAGTAATAATTACAAGGTAGAGAAGGAGAAACTTTTTATGGAGAATGAGAAATTGACTGCTTATAAAGGGGATGTTTGAAGAAGGATTTTCTAAATCCATTTAATGAAGTTTCAAAGTATATTATGTGGTATGTTATCATAGAATAAAGGTATATGTTCATTCACTATTATCACTTTCTTATTCTAAATTACTATCAACGTCATTTCCCTATTATCATTCCTTTGTATATCCTGCATTCATTGGAGAATTTGGTAATGGATGTAAATAAGGGTAAAATAAAACTCTTGTTGCATTAGATGGTTATTTTATTGATTTGTAAGTTTATTTAATTCTATCAATTATTGTCACTCTCATCAACTTATTGTCATTAAGGACCACTACAAGGCTTTAGGGGGTATCAAATAAAAGTTGAGAAGCACTAGTAAATCTAAATAAAGGACAAACAATTCTAAGGACTAGGTTGTGTTTTTTATAAATCATGACTATGAGATTGAAGAAAATAATTTGGATGTTGTAAGGGATATGTGGATAGATATATAAAAAGGATGTTGTTACAACAAGATTACAAAGAATATTTATTTGAAGTAAAATGAGGATACAACTCAAGAGGTTGTTGAAAGTTTGTAATTTTTTAAATAGGGGGTAGGGAGACTATGTCTAGTGTTACTAGGGATGAGCCAAATAAAGTTAAGGAAAATATTCAAAGGTATTTTTAAACTTTTAATACCAATTTTAAGGATCATGACAAGTTGGTTATGATTAGGAAGGAATTTGAGTTACACAGGGATTTCCTTTGATGGTCTATGAAGAACCTTAATAGGCATAAGGATGTGGTGAATAATATGATTCAAAATGGTGGTAGTTTTTGTACTAAGGCTAAAGTGATAGATTTTAAGATTTAGATTAAATATCTAACTAATAAAGGTCACAGTCTTGAGAGACAAAATGAGAATCTCAAGGAGAATCTCATTAATCTTATTGAATCTAGTTGTGTGATTATTCTTAATTATATGAAGAGTATGGAGGGTCTAAAGGTTACGATAGAAAGGAAAAAGGTTGAAGAGGATAGTTTTAGGCAAGATAAGAAGGTGAAGTTCCTAGATGTGGATAAATAATTTGAACCTTAGAATATTCATAATATGGATATGACTATTAAAAACATGATGGAGAGTTACGATAAAGTGTTTGATGGGTGGAAGTGTCCTGAGTTCTAAGGAACTCTTGTTGTTTTTCTATATTTTTATTGATTTTGTGTTGTTATCTTAGTTTTGTGATGTTTTGTTTACCTTTATATTAAAATAATGATATATATAGTTTTATGAACATGATTTTATGCTTCTTATAAAGTGTAGGGTCCCTCTTTAAAATCCATATTTACCAATAATCATAATAAAAACATACATCAATTTTTTTTGCTTTTATGTATACCTTTGCCTTGTGTATGTTTAACGTACACCCTCTTACTTGTATTTCATCACTATGCCTTAAATGTGTGTCTTTTAGCTTTATATGTTTGTGCAACATTCAATGTCCCTCTTAACTATTCTTTTGGACTTATGTGTGACATTTATACATGCTTTCTAACTATATGTGACATCCTACATGTCCCTTGTATGTGAAATTTTTGTCTTATTATGTGACATTATGTGCATTTACTTAAATGTTTGTTACTTCTTGCTATGGTGAAATTATGACTATCATGCACTAATAAATATATATTACATACATCTATGGTTGCATGATACATATCATGCAAATACTAGGTATGTGATTCAAATGATTAATATTTTCAATACAATGCTTACAATACACATGTAAAACTTGCAAGTTATTTATCATGCTTCATACACTACTTAATAGTTATATTGGATTACATTTATGAATTAATAATATACAAATATTTCATATACTTAAATGTTACATGTTTTTGGATTTTAATAGAATTCAAAAATTCACATTGTATTACTTGATTATATCTTTCACCAATGCTCTTAATTTTTATTTTAAGATAAGTGATTTGTAAGAAAAATTTCTTATCTAAAAATGTGAGCATCATAATAGGATTATATTCAAGATTTCACAACCAAAACATTTTACATTTAACACTTTATAATATGCAAAATCAAAATTTGTATATTTTGGGGGCATTTATCTTACTTATTCACTCAACTCTTAAAAGCTAATTGAGAACATATGCACTTGTAAAAGTATATATATATATATATATATATATATATATATATATATATATATATATATATAAAAATACATGGGGCGTGATATGCATTCACGTCCAAGCTACTACTTCATAAAATTCAGATTTCTCTTTTTTAAGTATAAAAATTTCTAGAATTTCTAATTTGAATTTAGATCTATCTACATTAATGTGATTCATCTCTTGTAAGTGGAACGTGTTTTATCTTAGTGATAATCCACATATTGGTTTCAATTTATCAATAAATTTAATGTTTTACACCTCTTATTTTTAGTTTAGCAAGTGATACATGTTTGAGCTTAATGACACTTTGTGTCTTGGTTGTATTTCAATAAACCACTTTATTTATTCCCACTTATTCAAAAACATTGTAGATTAACTTATGAGATTTAGAACATATAAACTTTCTAGCCCAAACATCATAAATAATTATTAAAATAGAGATATGATAAATTTCAATTCTCCATAGGTAAAACACCTCTCCACATGGCCTAACAAGGGAGTGTGAAAATATCCATGATAAAGACAAAGTATGTATACACACACATGTATCACATTTCCTTTCATATACTAATTTTATATATCAATAGAATAAAAAAAATGGGGAATGGGGGATTTATATAATGAAAATGAATCAATAAATTTTTGATAATACTTATCCTTGACATATTTACCTTGCTTGGTCAATATACCATTCTGATAACCTAAAATCTCTAAGGCAGGCTTCAAAGTCTTGAAAATACTATGTATATATCAAAGTCTTCCCTATTCTATCCATATTCATCCTTAATCATAATATACTTTAATATAAGTTCCATTTTATAAGTCTCTACCTCTTTTTGGAAAGAGTGCACTATCAAATAATGATGCATTTTAGCCTTTCCATGTAGTGAGATGTTGTCCACAATGCCCCAAAATTCATATTTCCAAAATGACAACCTTAATAATGTCTCTCGCATGAAAATAAATAGGTAAGTTATCTTAAACATTCAAAATGTTTTCCTAATAGATAAAATTAAAGATTGAACTTGAAACCCCTTAGTTTTCTTACTAGCTCTCACTGACAAAAATGATATATGTTATGAATTAAGACTATTATTGCAATTCTATTGTTATATCATAGTCCTTGGCCAATTATAACAATGTTTTGTTTTAGGTTAAGGGAATAATTTTAAGTTATTTTAATAAAATATTATTAGTTTCACTGACATGATATTATATATATGGATAAATACATCATCTCAAGTCCCTTTGGGATATGTAGGTAACACTGAGTCAATAAGGGTTTTTTAAGGATACTTCAGCCATATCCCACTTCCCCATTTATTCACCTTTTAAACTTGATATTTTTTTAATGTGATTTTGTAGGAATAGGGAATAATATTTACAAGTATTTATCACATCAAAATAAGTTCCAAAAAACAAAAAATTAACCTATAGATAGGGGTAAGCAAGCCTAGAGTTTAAGATCCAACACACACTTTATCTGGACAAAGCCATAATATCTGATAGCAATGCATTGCAACATTATCCACATTTTGAGATATTGTCCCAATATACACTTGGTCTCTAAGTTTTAATTCATATATATTTTTAGGTCATTTAAAGCAGTCAAAACTCATAAAAAGTAATCACATTCTAAAAAAATTAGTTTACAACAACAATTCTCTAACCCTAGCCCTAGTTTCTATTTTTAGCAATTTAAAAGTACTAAAAATTATGTATAATTGTGTATATAATGTATTATGTATTTAAAATCCTTGATTACATTTCAATAGGTTACATTTAAAACTAGACTTAATTTTTATTCTAAGTAATTATAGTGTAAACAATGCAATAAAATAAATGAAGGTAGATTTTGGAAAATTTGAGAATACATTAGAACTAATTGTCATTATATTGTAATTTATTATTGTTATTTGAGTATTTTATTCTACTTAATTCATTATTTTTTTGTGATTGGATACATTTATGTACATATTTCAACTACATTAGCAATATATAAGCACCATTTGACATTACCTTGTGATTTAATGTTGTTATTTATAAAACTTTAACCATATTAGGCCCTTATTTAGTGTATTTAGATAGATGTACGTAAATATGGGGGAAATAGCCATACATGAGCACTATTTGTTATTTTTTAATGATCAAATCTAATTCATTGATTAAAAAATAGATATATTAAGATAAATTAGATGTTATTAGATATATCTAGTAGATTTATGATAAATTAGACATGTATGAATATAGTTTATTATTATTCCATTATAAAATGTGGTTATTTGAGAAATATTGACTAAATTAGGCCATGAATAGATTCTTTCATAAACATGAAGCTAGACTGGGGAAAAGTAAGCCATGTTTAAGCACCATTTGTTGTTATTTGGAGCTCAAACATCATTATTTGAAAATAATTCAATGCATTAGGACCCAATAAGGTATAAATTTCTCTTCTATTTTAGTAAATTTGGTATTTATTTAATCAAAATTTATCAAATAATGACATTTTAATAAATGGTGTTATCTGGTGCTAAATTTTGGTTAATAAATCAATGTTAACTAAAATAATCTTGAAAACATTATATGTTGACACTAAAATTTTACTTAAAATGCATTAAATTATAGTCAATGAAAATTAATGTGCTTAATATCCTCTCAAATCTCATTATTCTCATTATAAATAGTAATGTATCTTTAAATAATTTATTACGCTCATTTTCCTTCATATAATTTAATTGGGTAAAGAAATTGGTTACTAATAGGGTTTACAAATTATTTGTAACATGTTAGTGTTGAGAATATATAGGTTATCATCTAGAGGTAAAAGTAGCCCAATAAATTGATTAAAAAAAGAGAAAAAATATATTTTGATTATAATTTTTCATTCCCCTTGAAAAAAATATGCTTTCAAAATATTCAACCAACAATTTTGAGTTTGTATAAAAAGATCATGGCCTCTACAAGGTCAAGGAATTTTAAATGATGAAAAAGGATATATATTTCAAACTAAAAAGGATATAAATTTAGAACCCAAATAAATATCCATTTTGGATGGATACCCATGTTAGAGTAAGTTATTTACCTTAGTTCATGTTCCCTAGGTGTTTTACTTAGTTAAAAATTATTTTTTTCCCACCCACTTAAGTGTGGATATTAAATGTTTTATATTTAGGTATAATGGTTTTATATCCCTAGGATATCTCTTAGAGTGATCTTAAAGCTATGATTGATATTCATTTCCTATATATGCAAGGCACTTTAATTTTACTTACATGAATATATTTAGAGATATATTATATGATATTGCTCTTTGTTTTGCATATTGATTTATAAATTCTATGTTTTCAGATTATTCTTATGATGTTTTATTGTTAGCACTTGAGATATTTATGGATTTGAGAACTTTTTTTTCATTCTTTTTATGTCATAGAAATAGGTGTTGCAACCATCCATTGTGATTTTTTTTAAAATTTTTGTATCTAGACAAAAACTAGATAGTGTCATTGGATTCAAAAGATGTCAAAAGCCTAAGATCAACTATAAAGATGACCTAGTTTTTTTTCAGTCATTTTTTCCATTTTGGAGGGTTTGAAGGTAAATTTTTAGATTTTATACTATCCATACTGTCCAGTGGTATAAGAGAAAATATTTTCTAGGTTTTATTGGGTTTTTCCATAAACCTAGTGGGTCTTTTCTAGTTTTAGAGGAACTTGTATCAGTTTTTATACATATGAGTTTTTCTATGTTGGTTCAGAGTTTTTATGGGTTTTACAGCCCAAGCATTTTTTGGATATCCGTTATCTATTAGTTATTCATCAAAATGTTTAGACATGTTCCCATTAGTTTTAGCATGAACTATTAGTTTAGGAACTAACTGTTCCTACCATGATTTATTCAAGATCTGCACCCTTTGGTTTTGGTGAGTGGGATATATGTTTGGGTATGAATGTACGCAATAATGAGTTTAATGTATGTATATATCATATGCACTTGTAAGATAATAATAACCTTGACATAAATTCATGATCTTGATGGCACCAAATGTTGCTTAGAATCTATGATTCATGTGTAATTTGGAGAATTTTTTAAGGTGTTGTCACTCACCCATCACTCAAATCAATCAAGCGAGGATGCACTCATCCTCACCCTTTTCCCCTAGTCACATGGAAATTAATAACTTAGTAACAACCAACCTAAGGGTGATTTTATTTTCAATAAAATTTCAATTTAAATATTTTAAAATCTCATTATCTCTAAAATAATTTTTTTTCAAGCATTTTAATTTTGTGCATTTTGTATTTGACCCATTTAGGAATTTGAAATTGAGTTCCTTTTTTTAAAAAAATGTATATTTTTTATGATCATTTTATTGGTGTAATTTATATTTTAAAACACACTCAATTATAAAGTTCCAAATTTTGAGGGGCCTAATAAAATAGTCTTTTTTGGGGGGTTGTGTCTATGCCAATTTGAGCACCGTTTTTTCATTCTCTTGCTCTTTGGTAATTATTTTAGAATGGATTGTTATTATTCATTAGATAAATGTGATCCATTAACAAGACATAATTATTATAAAGGGAAACCAATAATGGAAACAATCATTAAACACAAAGGATTATGAGCCTTAGTGGCTGAAGTACAACTAGTGTTAACTAAATAGTATGATAAATCTTATCACTAGTGAAACTTTGATGATTTAATGTGTTTGATAGGAACTTATGAAAGTGATAATAGTTTATTTTATTTGAAATTACACGAATTTCCTTACAAAATATGGGAAAAATTGAAGGGTTTAATTGGTAAGGTGGATCACATGAGAGCCTTGTAACTTAAAGTAGAGATCACTTCTCTCAATATTTAAGATTTTTCTTCCATTTTAGACTATAATAATAATTTCAAGAACTTTTTGACATAATTAAATGGGATTCTAAGAGATAATAAATATGAATAATGTGTTTACCTAAATTTCTCCAAGTTGGAAGGTCCATTCCAATTATTTGCTTCTACTTTTTTCTCTAGCATGGATGCCTTGGGTGCCACATTAAAAATACCTAATTTAGAGTTATTTTTTTAAATAATCACTAAGGAAGAATACAATTTGTCTAACCTTGAGTCTTCCACTTCTCAAAATCCATTATTAGCATATAATCCTAAAGACAAGGTAAAATAAAAAAGTAAACCCAAAACCACTCACTCTCCATCCCAAAGTCCTATTAAACCCAAAAATAATAACTCTAAACCAAAGCAATCTTCTAAATCCAAGAATGAATCTATCCTTTTATGATCCTTTTATGGGGGGAATTTTCATGTCGAAACTAGGTGTTGGAAGATAATGCAAGTCTTAGAGGGAGTAGCTAAAAAATAGAAGATCTCTATCTCCACTCACCTACTTCCAATTAGCATGACAAAGCATTTACTATTGGTGATAGATCTCAGTCACCTATTGAATATATTTGGGTTATATATTATGGTGATTCTCACCATGTAACTTCATATAAAGAGTGTTTTATATTTCTTAGTTTGATTTATACTTCAACAATTGAGGTTGGAGTGTCTTTCTTTATTTATATTAAGGGAAAAAGTGACATACAAATTGTTGGTGGTCACATCAATGATCCACTATATGTTCATGAAATCACTACAAATTTACTTTGTATTTATCAAATTTATCATTATGGTTATGGAAATACAATGACTTTCACAACAAAATGGGATTAAATTTGAACCTTGTTGGAGCTTCATTTACTTATTTTGCAATGTGTTTT
Source organism: Torreya grandis (assembly GCA_037957365.1). Lineage (NCBI taxonomy): Eukaryota > Viridiplantae > Streptophyta > Pinopsida > Cupressales > Taxaceae > Torreya > Torreya grandis. The sequence goes on along the minus strand of JARHVA010010378.1, from coordinate 115,847 downwards.
TTAACATAAATCTTAACTATATCACTTTGAGGGTTTTGATGACACTTATTTTATGACAAAATGATTTTTTTGTCATAATAATTATGATAATAATCTTTGGTATGAGATATTTGGACATCTTAATTATAGATATTTGAAAAAATTTAGCACTCAAGGTATGGTTGATGGTAGTCCTAGAGTTTCTTGTCTTGATGGAGTTTGACCTAGTTATGCAGTAGGCAAAAAACACTAATATCCATTTACTAAGGGTATGTGTAAGAGATATTCTTCACCACATGAGATTATACATAGTGAATTGATGGTTTTTCCTACTCCCTCATTCAATGGAGCTAAGTATGCACTTGCAATCATTGATAATTTATTAAGGCATACTAGGATTTATTTTATCAAGTATAAGAATGAAGTGTTTCACACTTATAAGTATTCAAAGATTTGGTTGAGAATATATATTCTATTTTCATAAATAATATTCACACTTATAATTAGATGAGGGGTTAATAATCAAAGAGTTTTCTCATTTTTTGGTAGTTCATGGCATTGTTCATCAAAATTATTTTCCTCACACTCCACAATAGAATGGCCTAACAGAAAGTAAGAACTTAAATTTAAATTATATGTCTAACTACATGATGCATTCTCAATTTATAGCTCATATATATTATGTAGAAGCAATTAATTTTGAAAACTACATTCATAATCGTACACCATAAAGAGCATTTCAGAATTTGAGTCCAAATGAGGCTTGGTCTACAACTAAGACTTGTGTCTCATTTTCTTTAGTTTTTGGGAGCCATGCTTGAGATTTTATACCAAGGAATAAGAGGAAAGATGTGGATAAGAAGAGAAAACCCTTAATACTTTTAGGGTATTGTGAGGACATGATAGATTATCAAATTTTATATCTTAATACTCATGATGTTATTTTTCAAACACATGTTCATTTTGATGAGTGCTTCTCTTCTCATGATTCTTAATCTTTTTCCATGCCCTCTTATTCTTTACTCCCATCCATTAATTATTGTTCACTTCATCTTGAATATCCCTTATTTGAGGAACCAATTCAAGAGTCCATTGAGGAGTTTATGTATGAATAATTAGATGAGGATAATGTTCCCACTATGGATAGGTGGGATTATACTATATTTCTTGAGCTATAAAATTTAATACAAGATCCTAAACACATTAGATATCATCATGAACATTCTATAGGTTTTAGAATTTTGTGTTAGGCATTTTCTACAGATCCATAATATTTTTCATTAGATAATGGGATATAAGAGTGGGATGACATGATGAAATATGAGTATTATTCTTTGATGAATACCCATACATGGGATCTCATCTCTCTAAGGGAATAAACCTAGATGAAAATTAATATACCAAACTAGATATGTAGTTGATGTGTCCATTTATAAGTATAAGGCTTATCTTGTTGTAAAGGGTTTCTCATGATTTGAATCTCTTGATTACTCAAAGAATTTTCCTCCATTGCTAATATTTATTTGGTATGCCTTGTACTTTTTCTTGCTACATTGCAAGGATATATAGTGTAGAAGATGGATGTAAAGAGCACATTCTTAAATGGATATTTACATGAGGAAATATACATGGAAAATCCTACTAGGTTTACTCATGATTATTGGAAATATGATTGCCATTGATGTTAAAAGGGAGATTATTGGAATTATGAATGCCATTGATGCTCATGGACGAATATAATTATTATAGGATATGCAAAGGATCCTATCAAAGGTTAAGGATGATTGGAGTACTTGTGTGCATGAGTGGAATTCATTCAATTCTTCATATTGATCATCTAGACATTTTGGGTCTATAATATAAAATAAAAGAAGGAAATTTTTTGATGTCACCATTATCATGTATGGATGTGTCTAGGGGAGATGATCATATGTCTATGATTACATTAATCCCTATATGTTATGTACCATATTTGAAGTCATGCAATGAAGCACAATTCAAGATATGGGGATAAAAGTTATCTACTTAGACATAATTCACTAAGTTCCAACACTTAGTCAAATCTATAAAAGGGCTAAATAGAGGCAAGTAAGAATATTGATGAGGTAATCATTTGAATACATGGAGGTGTCAGGACAAAATGATCATATGGGTTTGTTCATTTTTGTGCCTAGTTTCTATGCACTGAATCTCAGGTTACACAATTTAGTATGATAGAAGACATGCATGCATAAAGTAGGTCTCCCAAGCATTTTGACTATGTTTTCCCATAGTTAAATTTCTAGATTGCAAGAAAAATCTAAGTAGGAATTTTTGTGATTTCATATATTACACATATGAAGGTTTCTTTATCAAATGTATATATGGATATAATATCATATATGATAGGATTTTATATGCCTAATTTCAAGTCATGCAACTAAGCAAATAAAAATTTATTAAAGAACAAAGTTGGCCTTCTAGGTAGTTTTAACCATAATTAATTCTATGATATAATAATTTGAGTGAGTAGATTAATGGCATTGTATCTCACATGCACAAAGGATTTAGGAAGAAATGAGTATATCGGTTTATTCATTATCATACCTAGTTTATATGGTCCAAATTTTAGAACAAGTGGTTTAGCGAATAAAAATATATGAAGGTGCAAAGTTAGCCTTCCAAGCATATTGAGATGGTCCCCATACTTAGTCAAATATACACAAGTTAAAATATTGAGCTTGTTTGAAGATCAATGGTTAGCACTTAATCATATATTAGAGATCTAGCAATGCATGATGAAATCAATATGTCAAAGGCACCTCTGAGTAAATGCGCTAGTGACAAGAGTCACAATCATGAAGCTTAAACAATAAATATATGGTGTGGTTCACAGTCAATAAGTCAATGATCAATGTGAGGATGCCAAGTGTCTCAATAATAGAAACTTACAATAATTTGTAGAAGGCACACACTAAATCCAAGTGTCACATTCACATGAGCTAAGAAAAGATAAAGATCAATCTTATTAGAAGACATGACGGTGAGTAGGTGATCATGCAAAGGAGATCCAATAAAGTGAGTGTAACCAATGGGATAAAGTGCTTAAGGTTTATGGACATAGTGGTGAGTTAAAGATTGATAAAGTTTGAGAAGATCAATATAATGCAAGCATTCCAAAGACTCAGGAAGTAGCAAGATGAGATAAATATCTTGATATTTAATCATATATATAAATAACATTCCTATAACTATGAATATCTAATAGCACATGGGAGTTCAGATCAGGAAGAACAACTAATGTATTTTAAATTTGAATAGTTAAAGTTTAGAAGTGTACTAAAGGATCAAATGGAGCACGTAAGCCTATTAGATATCAATCGAATGGATACATTTTAAATTTGAGTATCTTAAATGAAGACCATTAGATCATGGTTCTAAACTTAATATCAATAATTGATATTTAAAGATATGATCATTCTATTAGCCAAGCATAGGAATATGTAAGTAATCCCTAAATCACAACATAAATAATGAGTTTGATTTATATAATCAATCAAATTCATGTAAATATGAATGTGCATCAAAACTAAATCCCAATAAATGCTATATATAGTAAAAGACTAGGAATCATGGTAGTGGTGTATGAGTTCAAGATGTAGTAAACTTACAGTTCAAGAGATAATGAACTAAGTCTAGAACAGAGTGTGATGTATTTGTAAATAAGTGTGAAAACATATAATATATGTAGCCATAGATAAATTATTTATATATATGTCATCTAGGATACAAAAAAGGCTATTGGAGATATTGATATTATTGATTGAGTAAATTCAACTTGAGAGAGAGAGGTAGAGAGCAAGAGATTGATTAAGTGTGTCAAATAGAGATATATAGAGATACATAAGTAGAGAGGTAGAGTAAAGGGAAGAGATATGAAGTGTAGATCATGAAAAAATTTAGACAAAATATGTAACAAATAATAGAGGACTGGATTCATTTATGAATATAAATTGTAATCTATATTTGTAGCTCCATATAGATCTAGTTGGTTGGTGCCATAAGATAAGTTGACTTGGTGCTCAGTTAGGGAGTGGTTTCTTCCTTAGAGTAGGTGATCTTAAATCAGGGGATTGGTGTCTCCTTAAGGTTGGTGCCTTTAAACATTGTAACAAATGAGGTTCTTTATTATGAGGCTAGATTATAATGGTAGATTCAAATAGTTATTCTCATGGTTATTTTTCCCATATTAGGTTTTTCATGGTATATATAATTTTGTGTCTATTTATGTGTTTGTGATCTATACATATAGTTTCAATCTATATTAAAAGGATTTTAAAAGGACTAAGTTAATTAATATACCAATTTACCACCCTCTCAGTGTATATCACATCCCTGGTTCCTTTAAACAAGATTAATTAGCTCAGGTAGATCTTGGATGAGGAACATAAATGGCTAGTCAAGAAGGCTCTTCCCCAAACAAGTAACCTCTCTTCGATGGATCAAACTAAGCATTTTGGAGAATTAGAATGGAATCATATCTATCTTAATTAGGGTTTGCTATATGGATGTCTATAGTAAATGGATATATAGCTCCTGCTACAACTCCTAATTATCAAGCTACCAAGAAAGTATATGAGAACAATGCTAAGGCAAATAATAAAATATTTTGTGGATTGTGTAATTCAGACTTTATCAAATTAATGTATTGTGCATTGCCAAAATGTACAATATATATATATATATATATATATATATATATATATATATATATATATATGAAGAAGAGAAAATTTCAGACTATCTTCTCAGAGTAGATGAAATAGTCAATACAATTAGAGGCCTTAGAGAAGAGATGAAAGATCAAAACATTATCAAGAAGGTCTTAAGATCTCTACCATCAAAGTATGACTCAAAAATATCTATGATAGAGGAAGTAAGAGATCTGAATAAACTCACCATTGATGAGTTGCATGGAGCCTTCACTACTTATGGGATGAGAAACAGAGAAGAAAACACCTTCAAAAGAGAAAATGTATTCAAAGCATTTAAACCATAAAGGTAGAAGCACCTACGTTTGAATCATAGGATACTAATGAAAAGAAACAAACTTTGTTATAAGATTAAAGAAAGGTTCTGGAAAGTATAGAGGTAAGTTACCTTTTAAATGCTTTAACTATGGTAAATTAGGGAATTTTGTTGCTAAATTCCCTTATAACAAGAATGATAACTCTAAGAAAGAAGAGAATAGTGAAAAGGTCAAACCTCACTATTCCAATAAGAATACCTTATTTAAAAATAATAAAGGTCTATACAAAAAAGAAGATAGTGATTTAATGGATGACAGTGATAGTTCTAATGATGATCATGAAAATGCTTTTGTGGCTGAGGAAAAATATACCCTATTCATGATAATAGGATCAACTTTTGTGGATCAAGAATAATTTGAAGACTCAAATGAAGAAGAATAATAAGAATGAGAAGTGGATCTAAAGTGTGAACTCATCTATGCTTTAAAATAAATTGACAAGATGAGAATAGAGAGATAAAAATAGAAGAAGCTTGGACAAAAGGAAATTGATAAAATAGCCAAAACTCTTGAAAAATATAATCAGATGGTTGATATCCTAAATACACAAGTTGAAGAGGATAAAAGAGTAGATGTAGTCAAACTTGAAATACAATCTAAATCTGATGATTTCATGAGGTTAGAAGCTGAGATACTGACATTGAGAAAAGAGCTTGAGAAAGCTAAATTACAACTAGAGAAAATTCTAAATTTGATTGGAGGATCAAACATTCTTGATGAATTGTTCAACTCTCAAAAACCTTCAAAAGAGAGATTGATTCTTGGTTATGAAAAAGGAAAAATTTCCATAACTATTACATCTACTAACCTAAATGAGAACTTCAAAGTAGAAGGAGAATTAAGAACAAATAAAGAGATAGTTTGCAAGGATACAAACACAAACTCAAACATAGTTTATGTGAATGAATCTAAAGGAGAAAATAATCATGAAGATATGAAGAAGAAAAAGGTAGCTATTATAGATGGATACACAAAAGTGAAAGACTTGAAGTAGCCATAGTTTATAATATCTCCTCTTACTGCATAAAGAAATGTTATGACCAAGTATTCCTCATCTTTATATGGTTATTGTTATACTTGTAATCAATTTGGTCATAGGGATATTGATTGTAGAGTTGTACCTAAAAGGTGAACAAATTTTGTAAGTAGAAATTCATTCACTCCTTTGTTAGATACATATGTAATATGTTTTGATTGTAATAATTTTGGCCACATAGCTAAACAATGTAAAACAAACTTTATGACTAAAAACACAAAGTAAGAAGAATGGCATGCCCCTAGTGTGAACAGAGGTTCAAAAATCTATGAAAAGGATAAAAAGGATCCAAATAATAAACCTAAGGATGTGTGGAAAGTGAAAGATCAATCTATGATTTCTCAAACTGCACTCCATGCCAAGGAGCAAAATTTATGGGTAACAGATAGTGATTTCTCAAAACATATAACTAGTGACAAGAGCAAATTCATCAAAATAATAAAATATATGGAAGGATTTTTTATCTTGGGAGACAACACTATAGTTAAGATCATAGGTAAGGTAACCTTGAACATATATGGAAAACTACCTACAAATGATGTCCTTTGTGTTGAAGGATTTAATCATAATCTACTAAGTGTCAACCAAATGTGTGACAATGGATATAAGGTCAAATTTAATTCAAAAGTATTTAAGTTAAAGATAACTAGAAGACTAGTTGCAAAAGGGAAAATAACTAAAATAAATATCTATAATCTTGTTGAAGTGAATGGTAATAGCTGCCTGATAAGAAATATTGATGAGAGTTGGTTGTGGCATAGAAGAATGGGTCATGTCAACTTTGGTAAACTAGTCAAAGTGAGCTTAAATAAGCCTGTTAGACGCATGCATAAGATAATCAAACCTATAGATACTACTTGCAAGGAATGTCAACTAGGCAAGTAGACAAGGGTTAGATTTTAAATAAAGGAGTATACAACTACAATCCTCTATAATTAGTTCATACTGATCTTTGTGGTCCTACTAAGACAAGAGGATCTAAAGGAGTGAGATACTTCATGTTATTTGTATATGATTAATCAAGAATAACATGGGTAACCTTTTTGAAGGATAAGTCATAGGAATTTGAGAGATTCAAGATCTTTAGAGCCATGGTGGAGAATGAAATTGGACAAAAAAATTAGATGCTTAAGATATGATAAAGGTGGAGAATTCACTTCAAATGATTTCATAGAGTATTTTTAGAATCATGGTATAAAAAGGCATTACTATGTAGCAAGAAATCCATAGTAGAATGGAGTTTTTGAAAGAAAAAACATGATATTCAAGGAGATGGATAGAACAATGTTAAAAGAGGCCAAGTTATCTAATGGATATTATAGAGAAGTATTCCAAACAATAGTATATATATTGGGAAAAGTTTAAATAAGAGTAAATAGTGACAAAGCTCCCTATGAACTATGGTCTAGAAAACTTGCCTCTGTTAAGTACTTCAATGTGTTTGGAAGCAAATGCTATATCAAGATAAAAGAGGAAAATTTGGGAAGTTTTAAATCAAGATGTGATGAAAGAATATTTCTTGGTTATTCCACCCAAATAAAATCCTACATTTGTTACAATAAAAAGAAACAAAAGATTGTAGAGAGTATCAATGTCAAGGTTGAATAAGGCATGAAACATCTTGAACCTAACAAATAAATCTATAATGAAGAACTATATTTTGAAGATGAAGCAGCTAATGAAGAGCATGAGGAAGTAAATGAAAAGGCAACTCCAAGATTTGTTTAAAAGGATCATCCTATAGAGTAGATCATTGGCAATAAGAATGAAGGAGTTCAGATAATGAGAAGACTTGAAAAAAATTAAGAGCAAGTAAGTTTTATTCTAATGTCAAAAATTGATCCTAAGAGCTATGTTGAAGCCAACACGGATGAGAATTGGATAAAATCCATTGAAGAAGAACTAAGACAAATTGAAAAGAACAAAACTTGTCAATTAGTTCTAAGACCTTCAAATAAGAATGTAATAGGTACAAAGTGGGTCTTTAAAAATAAGCTCAATGAGGATGGATCTATAATAATAAATAAGGAAAGATTGGTGTGCAAAGGATATGACAAGTTGAGGACATAGACTTTGAGGAAACATCTGCTCCAGTTGTTATATTAGAAACCATAAGAATTTTTATAGAATTTTATGTTTATAAGAAATTCAATGTCTATCAAATGGATGTTAGTTTATCTTTTTTGAATGAGAAAATAGAAGAGGAAGTATACATAAAACAACCTAAAGGTTTTCAGTTATCAAAATAAGAAGATAATGTATACAAACTAAAGAAAGCTATGTATGGTCTAAAATAGGGACCTAGGGCATGGTATTCAAGATTGGACTAGTACCTTGAACAAAAAGGTTTCAACAAAGGATGTGTAAACAATAATTTTTACTTCAAATCATAAGGTGAGCATATGTTTATTATTCTTGTATATGATATGACACCATATTTAGTTGTAATAATAACAAAATGTGCAAAGACTTTTCTACACAAATGCAAAGTGAGTTTGAGATGTCTATGCTTGGAAAAATTTCTTTCTTCATTAGTATACAGATAGAAAAATTTGTTGAAGGGATATTTATATCCCAAACCATGTATGAAAAGTAAATGGTCAAGAAATTTGGAATGGAAGACAACAAACCAATTATTACTCCCATCATAACTGGATGCAAGTTGAGAAAAGATGATGAGTCCCTTGATGTAAATTAGATAATGTATATATCAATGACATGTAGCTTGCTATACATAACTTCACCAAGACCTAATATCATGTATGTAGTGTGCATAGTTTCAAGATTTCAATCTGCTCCTAAAGAGTCACATGTTAATTCAGTGAAAAATATCTCTAGATATATCAAGAGCATAATTTACTATGGCCTATGGTATATTACAATTAAAGATTTAACTTTGATAGCATATATATATGCTGATTGGCTAGGAAGTGTGGATGATATAAGAAACACTATTCGTGGTGCATTTTTCCTTAGAAATAGAGTTGTTTTATGGCTGAGCAAAAAATAAGACTTAGTTACTCTTTTTATTATAGAAATAGAGTATGTGGTAGCATTGGCATGTTGCAATCCAGTTGTGTTGATGAAGCAAACAATCAAATACATCAAGGTAGAGTAAAAGTCACCTATCTCTATTCTTTATGATAATTCAAGTGCTATTAATATATCAAATAATCTAGTTATGCTTTCAATAACCAAACACATATCAATCAAGTATCACTTCTTAAGAGAAAAGGTTGTAGATCAAGAGGTCACAATGGAGTATGTGCCAACTCAAGATTAAATTTTAGACATATTCACCTAACCTCTTCCCAAGGAAAAATTTGAGTATCTAATATAAAATTTGGGAGTGGTGGCTCCTACATCACATCACTAGATCGTAATGATAGGGCATGAGTCCAGGGGGAGACTCATATAATCTTTGTTAATCCCTGGATGAAAAGAGAAAAGGCAACTCAAGTATACACAATTTTTAAAATTTATAATGAGTTTATGATTGCATATTTTTGGACAAACTCCTTATTTGATAAAGGGGGAGAAACATCTAGACAAATAGTGAGAAAGAGTCCCTTTACCATTGATGTCAAAGGGGGATAAAGAGTGAAAATTCTCTCTGTAAAAGTTTGGAGAAAAAGTGAAAATGCTAAATAAGATCAGAGCATGTGTCCAAGTTGAGTTTAGGAAAATGTGCCATTTCCTAAGGGGGAGAAAGTTTGGTATGAATATCTTTAGTTCATACTCATCAAAATCCAATGCAAGCAATGCTAGAGGAGGAACACAATATTATAAGATTAGAGCATTTAGTTTACACATCAATGAAAAAGTGGGAGATTTTTGGAAATATGATTGTCATTGATGTCAAAAGGGACATTATGAGCATTCCATTAATTTCAAAAAGTAGATTATTGGAATTATGGATGTCAATGATGCTCATGGTTGAATATGGTGATTAGATGATATGCAAGGGATCCTATCAGAGGTTAAGGATGATCAGAGTTCTTGTGTGCATGAGTAGAATTCATTTAGTTCTTCACATTGATAATCTGGACATTTTGGATCTATAATATAAAATTTGAGAACGTAATTTGATGACATCATCACTACCACTTGTGGATGTGCCTAGGGGAGATGGTCATATGGTTGTGATCGCATTAATCCCTAGATGTTATGCACCAGATTTGAAGTCATGCAAATGAAGTGGAGTTGAATATATGGTGATGAAATTTTTTTACTTAGACAAAATTCACTAAGTTTCAACACTTGGCTAAATTTTCAAAAGGGCTAAACAAAACCAAGTAATCATATTGATGAGGTCAAAATTTGCACACATGGAGGTGTTAGGAAAAAATGATCATATGGGTTTGTTAATTTTTACTCTTAATCTATATAAGATAAATATTAGGTTGGGTGATGTAGCATGACATAAAATATTCATGCACAAAGTAGGGATCCCAGGCATTTTGACAATGTTTTCCCATCGTCAAACTTACAAATTATAAGAAGAAACTAAGTAGGAATTTTTAGGATGTCAAATATTGCACATATGAATGTTTCTAGAGTAGATGTATATATGGATAGAATCCCATATGTTAGAGGACCATATGTGCTTAATTTCAAGTCATGCGACTAAGCACATCAAAACTTATGCAAGAACAAAGTTAGACTTCTAGGCAGTTTTAAGCATAATTAGCTTTATGGCAGAATAATCTAAATGAGTAGATTAATGGAATTATATCTCTCATAAAATAAGGATTTAGGAAGAAATGAGAATATTTTTTTATTCATTATCATACCTAGTTTATATGGTCTAAATGTTAGACCAAGCAATTGAGTGAAGCAAAAGATATGAAGGTACAAAGTTAGCCTTGTAGGCATATTGAGATGGTCCCCATAGTCAAATCTACACAAGGTAAAATATAAATCTTTTTTTAAGATTAAAGGTTAGTGATTAATCATATATTCGGGATCCAATGATATGCAGTGAATTTAATATGTCAAAGGCACCTCCAAGTAAATTCACTAGTGACAAGTGTCACAATCACAAAGCCTAAATAGTAAATCTATGGTGTGATTCAAAGTCAATAAGTCAATGATCAATGTGATGATGCTAAGTTTATAAAAAAAGGGAACTAAAAATAATGTGTAGAAGGCACGTGATACTGCCAAATGTCACATTAATAGAAGCTAAGCAGAGATAAATATCGAGCTTATCATAAGATCTAATGGTGAGTGGGTGATCATAAAGGAGATCCAATAGAGAAAGTGGACTCAATGGGATAAAGTGATCGAGGTTTATCGACATAGTGGTGAGTTAAAGACCAAGAAAGTTTAAGAAGATCAATGGAGCATAATCATTCCAAAGACTTAGAAGTAGAAAGTTAGGATAAAGAGATTGATGTTTAATCATAAATAGAGATAACATGCATGCAATTATGAAGATATAATGGCACATGAGAGCTTGGTTAAGGAATATCAATAGATGCATTTTAAATTTGAATAGTTAAAGTTTAGAAGCATACAAGGATTGAATGAAGTACGTAAGCCTATTAGATATTGATCAAATGGATGCATTTTAATGTTGAGCAATATAAATGAAGACCATTAGATTGTGGTACCAAACTTAATATCAATGATCAATATTTAAAGATATGATTAGTCTAATGATAAAGCATAGGAATATGTAAAAACATGCAAGTAAGCCCTAAATCATGAAACAAATACTGATTTTGATTATTTTAATTAATCAAATTCATGTAAATATGCATGTGCATCCAAACTAGATCCAAATATATGTTTTATATAGTTAAAGACTAGGAATCATGGTGGTGGTGTATGAGTTCAAGACATGGGAAAATTATAGTTCAAGAGCTAATGAAATATGTGTAGAACAAAGTGTGATGATTTTGTAAACAAGTGTGAACACAAAGAAGATACAAAACCCTAGATCAATTATATATATATATATCTGTGTGCGTGTGTGTGTGTGTGTAAAATCTAGGATACATAAAAGGCCATTGGAGATATTTATATTTTTGATTTATTAAAGTCGAGTTGAGAGAGAGAGACAAAGAGAAAGAGATTGATGAAGTGTGTCAAATAGAGATATACAAAGACATATAAGTAGAGGCAAAATAAAGAGAAGAGAGATGAAGTGCAGAGCATGAATAGTTATAGATCAAATCTGTAATATAGAATAAAGGATTGGATTCATTTATGAATCTACATTATAGTATTGAGTAGTAGATCCATATAGATTTGATTGGTGGATGGCATCAGATAAATTGAGCTGGTGCTCAGTTTGGGAGTGGGTGCTTCCTTAGAGTAGGTGCTTTCAAATCAGGGGATTGGTGTCTCCTTAGGGTTAGTCCCATTAAACATTGTAACTAGTGAGATTATGTATCATGAGGATGTATTAGAATGGTATATTATAGTAGCTATTCTCATGGTGGATTTTCCCATATTGGGTTTTCCATGGTATATCTAGTGTAATGTCTATTTTTGTGTTTGTGATCTATGCATATAGTCTCAGTTTGAATTGAAAGGCTTTCAAAAGTACTAAGTTTATCAATATAATAATTCACCCCCATCTTAGAATATAATTATTTTCCAAAAATAAAATCCACATGGAGAAACCTACTAGGTTTACTAATTATTCTTTTCTTATTTGTAGACCCCAATGGTATATCCATGGTTTCGAATAGGCCCATCAGGCCTAGTATGAGAAGATTGGTTAATTTATTATATATATTGGATTTGTTTACTACCAATTAGATCCTATATTATATATATAACATGTTGGCGAGGATATTTTTATACTTGTATTCTATTTTTATGATCTTCTTCTTACTAGAAGTTATTCTTCCCATATTCATAATGTTCAATATTTCCATGTAGTTTGATATGGTAGATATTGGTTTTTTGCACGTTTTATTTGGTTTATATATTAATCAATTAGACTTGAGGATTTATTTGTCTCAAAAAAATTACACCCATGATCTTATTCATTATTTTGGTATGGTTTATTCCAATCCAATTCCCTCCACTTTTTTAGTTTGGAGTCAATCTTAATTCTAAATGGTTCACTCCTCTTTGTGATCATACATTAATGTAAGCCATTCGTTGGAAGTCTCATGTTCTTAACCCATATTCACCTTGATATTTCCTTTGTAGTTGGGCTTGTATATTTATTTTCACATACTCCTCATGATATTTACTAGTAGGTTTCTAAGAGTAATTATTAATATCTATAGGGAGCCTCCCACATTGGCTTACACTACACCAAAGGTTATACTCATTTGGTTGGATATACTAGTTAGAATTAGGTAGGTTATATTGATGATAGGTGTTCCACTTTTGCATACCTTTTTTGTCTTGTTCTTCTCTAGTTTATTTGACATGCAATAAGTGGCAACTATTACACTTTCATCTACAACGGTAGAGTATAGGGCAACAATCACATTGAGTCAACAGGTTCTTTGGCTCCGAAAGTTATTAACAAAGTTTGTCTTCACAAAATATTTAGTACTATACTTTGGTATGATAGAAAAAGTGGAATTTACATTTCTCATAACCCTTTCTAGCACCATTAGACCAAACATATTGTGATTCACATGGAATTCATTCATCAACACATTCATAATTAAGTTCTTTGATTAGAGTACATTTTAACATAGGAATAAGTTTATGACATATTTATAAAGCCTTTTTATCACCTCATTACATTGAGTTATGTGTCATGTTTGGGGTTTTATAAGTTTTCATTATGGGTGTTCATAAGGACATATTCCTTCTTCATTTATAAATGGTTATATTGTACATGAGTACCTGATCAAACCTTGTTGCTTAGACTCACATTATAGATATGCCACTTATTTTTGGCACCTATATTCACTTGAGGGGGGTGTTAGAGTAGGTTATTTATTTTATCAGATGTTCATTAGGCTATTTACTTAGTTAAACATTGTTTGTTTATTTTTCTGACCCACTTAGATGTGGATATTAATTTTTTTTCTATTTAGGTATAGTGTGTTTCTATCCCTAGGTTATCTCTTAGCTTGATATTAAAAATATGATTGATCTTCATTGATTCTATATGTAAGGTAATTACATGAAGTTTTTTGGAGATATATTATATGATATGATATTGCTCTTTGTTCTGCATATTTATTTACAAAGTCTATGATATCAAATTCTCCTTTTGATTTTTTGTTATTAACACCTATGATATTTGTGTCTTGGAAAGATTTGTTTTTCATTGCTTTCAATTGATTCCATAAGGATATCCATTTTGGATAGATATGTGTATCCCTCTTTTTTTTAAAATCCCTTCACATTTGGTTTTAGTTTTGCCTTCGATTTAGATGCATTTACCTATGCATGATTATTTTTGTACACTATAGGGAGACACACAAACTCATATAGTTATCCTCTTCACACACATTTATAATTTAATTATTTACCTCTATATGTGAAATTCTATATGGGTTTTTTCAATAACATTGTCTAGTTTTAGAATATATTAATTTTTTTAAAATTTAATTTCATTTACATATTAATATTAATTATTATACTTAAATAATTAATATTATTTAATAGATATACAGTTAAATATTCTATTATTTTATGACTTGTTACATGTTTTTTAAAATTAAAATTACCTAAAATATCTACATTTGGTTGGCTACAATGTGAAATAATAATATCTTTTTTCAAGTTTACCTCTTAAAAAAAAAAAAAAAAAACATGTTCCATTTTTTATAAAAGATAAATTAAATAATTTAAAATATTTATAATTAATATAATAATAAAACAAAATTAGGCATTGATTCATCCACATATGAAGAGAAAAATGTGAAAAAAAATCATTGAATTCTTTTGGAAAAGGCTCAGTGTACATGTGCTCACTTTTTAGGAAATTATAAAAATATAAGATGTGATAAATTTAAATTATTAATCCATAAATTTTTTTTATTTTATGGATAAAATAATAGGCTCGCTAATTATATTTTAAATTATACAACTTCTCTTTTTACATTTTGTTAAAATTCTTTATTGAAGATATGTAAATAATTAATTGAAGTTGATTTATATCTATTTTTATAAAATTAAATTTATGCTTAAGTCACCTTTTTGGACCTTCATTACCTCATACTCAATTTGAAATTATAAACTCGTTATGTCATCAAGGTTTAAGTAAATTTTTTGATGTAAAATTTTATGTTGGACTACAAAAAAGAAATTTATAAAAAACAAATTACTTGATTTTGACACAAATACTAAAAAGAAACTATGGAAATATAATATTGTGCATAAAATTAACACATATACTACTAAGGTTAGGAGATTAGAATCACATGTAATGATACTCATCATAAATCAACCCAAAAAATCTTTCAAAACTTAGTACGACATACTACAAGTCTTATTGGATATTAATTTGATTGTGTTACCTTATATTCATAAAATAAATCCAATTTTAGGTCAAAAAATTACAATTAAAATGTATTTTTTTCTTATCATACCATTATAAACCATTCAAAAAATCAATTCATTGACTTAATGGAAAAAATTAAGGAGCTCGTTGATTAAGACAAGATTATTTTTGACTATCAAACCTCCTTAGGAACATGTATTGTTAACAAATAAAATTGAACTCCTAAGGATGTTTAAAAACCAAATACAATTATTAAAAACTAAAAATATCAATGCACTCAATACTTTGATCATGATGGTATACAGTTCAGGTTTCCTCATGACATCAAACATATGGAATAGTAATTCACATGGCATAACATGCGCTTCATCAAAAACATATTATAACATTTCCATTCTTATGACACCTTTAATTTTTATTTTTCCTATAAATGTTATTTGTTTTATATTAAATACCTTACTTATGTTTTGTTTTTGACACATGATTATGACCTCTTATACCTTATCATCTGCTACTTGAGAATGTTACTACATATTTTGAGTTCCACAACTTATGATATATCTGGATTGTGACCCTAACATCTTTAGAATTGATATCATATTTTTATCACTCTCTCCTTTGTAAATATCTCATTTCATGATCTGGTTTCCTAATCTCATATTATATGCTATATTTTACACTTGGTGTGTAGCATTGGACTATTCATGGAAAGGACATTATACTTTGAGATATATTATAAAATTATCAAATTCACTTAAATATAGTTATTGTATATTCTTGTTTGATTTCATTATAAAAGTGAATAAGTAAAAAAAAATTCATAAAATAAATAATTGTAAAATTTAATTTCAGTTATCTTTGTCATGTGATGAAAGTCATGCATATCTACCTATGCTACATGATTATATATTCATCTTTACCACATTTTTTTCTCTCAAAGTATACTTTTAATGGATACTATGAATGATATACATGTTATATGTGGTTAATGTACACATATATTCTACAAGGACATCTTCATATAATAGTTTTGCAAGATGACATCTTTCTAGCTTACCATTTACTATATAGACCATATTTAGATAGATCAGACATATCTTTCTATAATTTACATTGAGTGTGTACATGAACATATAAAATATATTTATACATGGATTATTACATATTATACCTTATGATAGATAATTTATTATATATTACACCTTGTGATTGATACTTGCACATATATTATACATTAGTACCATACCATCCATGCTTATACTACTATGACTATGATTCATTGCTATAACTATCCTTATTAGAGAAAAATCATATATATTCAAATATTTTTAATATTTTTAATTGGGGAAACATACCTCCACAAATATCTTTGAGATTCATCTATAAATATTTCCACACATATCCTCTACCAGGACTCATTATTTTTCCCACTACAATTGAGCTTATTATCTTTATCATTCCACTTGAGGGAAACATGATTTTATTTTGATATGAAACTAATTTTAGATTGATAATTACATGATCACAAATTTATACAATTTTCCCATGGGGAAATTATATATTTTATCTATACTTCAGTGTGATTTATCTTATATGACTTTATTGAGCCACATTAGCTATGGGCCTTAAATTAATACACTAGTGGGTACCTTTTCCATTCATACCATATATATCTTTTCACGTTATTAATTTTACATTTATAATAAACATGATTATATCTTACACATTTATTTACATGAATTTACATTTCTAATAGGGCATTATACCTGCACATTCTTCAATATATTTTTGTTTGATATAACTTGTGTAGAAAAGGACAACCCCACTATCATTATACTTACCTCTCTTATGAGTTTTGTTTATAAAATTTATAATTATATTTTATAATGAGGGATTGATATCCACATATAATCTTCATGATCCATATTTTGACACATATTATATATATGAATCGTATCACACACTTGTGTTTGTCAACATTACATAGTTTATTCATACATATATGATAATATATTACATACACATGGACACATACTTGGTATGGAAACATGATATCTCATAATACCTTAAAATTTTATCTAAATTTGGAGGCATATATTCATACCCATCTATTTTTATACATTTGGGCATGTTTTTTCTTGCACACTATCAACATCATTAGATGATGCATCCCCCAATGGACCTTACCACATATATATCTATATTACATGATTCTCACATTGATACTTGTTAATTTACCATATTATGTCTATTATGGGGTATGCTATTGTATTAGCATCAACACCATCATCCTTTTTAAAGGATTCATGACATATATTGATCCTTACATGAGGACACATTTATAGACATTAATACTTGATAATGTAGTATATTGTGCATTGATCCTTGAAGTTATATTTCCTATGAAACACAAGATTGATAATCTCTAGAGTATTATATTTTTAATTGATATTTACATGATGTTATTTGTCCTAAGTTATATGAAACTTGGGGCATAAAAGTTTCATATCTAACATACTATGGAGACTTACATATAATATTTTATGATAGTTATAGGTGTTTTGTGAAATTCATAAATTGGTATCAGCTATATACAATATCATTACAAATGGTGATTATAACTATATTAATTTGAAATGAGTTATTTCATGTACATGGTATTAAATCCATTAACTCAAAATGGGGCTTATATTAGATAATTTTAGAGCATTTGATAGATGTTAATAAGAAAAATTCCAATATCTCTACTTTGAGAAGCATTATCTACTTCCTTGATCAATAAGTAGGATGAAGATTTTAAAACTTCCTATAAAAGTGGTGTCTATTTATAACACTTTTTATAAATGTTTTAAACTATAAGAATAAAAATAGGATAATTGTTTTAAATTTTTTATAGTATTTGATTCACATCCAAAGAAAATTATTTGTTCTTAAGATCATTTAAATTTCAAATTTCAAATTTAAATTTAAATATCAAAATTTGAATTAAGTGCAAAGAGAATATATGGAATTTAGTACTTTTTATAAGATGGAATTTGAAGAATAAAAGTTTTGTTGGATGCATGATATAAATATTTTAGTGTAGTCATGATTGGGATTCCGAGTGAAGGGATGGAATTGGTTGTGAAACTAGAGTCATTTAGTGGAAAACAACATTTTTTTACATCCAAAAGGACCTCTATAGTCAGTGAATTTGTGAATATTTATTTATTATTCTCTCCTCTATCTCTAATATTCTTCGGGATTACACCTCAAATATATATTCTCAAATTATCTCTATTCTCCTCTTATAAAAAATATCAACCTTTTATTCTTGGCTTGAGATATTTTTCCTTTTCTCTCATGTCTACCTTCTTGAATTATCTCTCAAACTATTCATGATTCTTGAGGAATTATTTGTAACATTGACCATGTGGTTGATTTAACTATGTAATGATCATAACCAATTGAAATGTCTCATCGATAAATTTTCAAAGAGACCCATAATGTCCCATTTGGAATTTTATTTCAAAAAAATAAGTTATTTGAATATCCCCAATGTCATTCTTGTTATATTCATAAATTTAAGAATTGTGATCATAGGAATCACAAGATTATTCCACATTTTTTAATCTCAATGTCACTTTATAACATTAAAAATTCTATTTAAGTGATCCATTTATTTTATATGGACCTATGGGTTTATAAAATTCACCTTGATATTTTTCATGTGTCTAACTTTTTAATTATGATCCCCACATTTAAAAAGTAACCAATTATCATACTATGAAAATTGAATTATTATTATTCTTTTCACATTTATGGGCTCTCAAGCTCATGCAATATTCATAAATTCAATGGGTTCCAAGAACCCCATGAACTCCATCAATTCACAATCCAATTTAAGATTATGTTAGGACTACTAATAACTCTTTTAATTAAAAATAAGTGACTTGTCATTTGGTGAATTATTATGTAGCCACCATCAGACTTAAACATATAAGCATGAAAACTTGGGATATTCAAATTTTGCAACTATAATAATTCACATATAAGATATGAACATTGCAATACCTTTAAACATGTAGCTCTAAGGTATGAAATCTATGTATTGGGGAGTTAATCTCTATGAGTACATTAAAATAAGAAATTATCCATGACACTCTTTATTGAAGGATATAAAAATCACTTCCTATTTCTGGTGATGTAGTATTGCCCATATTCCTTAGATTCTCATGCATCAGTTTCTTACTCCTCTGTCTATGGTAAGCCAAGAAACACAATTAAATTATGGATCATTTACTTTTAGAAATGCATGAATCACTCACATACAGATATAAAAGTAGGGTAATTATGTAAGAACCCAATTTTAATAAAAAAAATCCTTATTACAATGTTTTTATTTATATTTTGTGTATGCATAAGGGTTATCACCTTGAATTCAGATCTTATTGTTAGTTTTTTATCTATCCTTATTATTTGTGTTATATTTTAGTAGTCTCTATAGAGATGGATTATTAACATGGTTAGATCAAGCATTACTCATGAAAACTCAATAAAAATGTATAAAGGCATAATAAGCTAAGCTAAATCACTCAATTGGGGTTTTACAAATGACAATAAAGAGAAAATGAAAGAAAGAACATACATTACCTTCCATAGATCATATAATCACCCAAATGTGGCTCAAAATAAGATTTTCCCTTTGATTTGGTGCTGAATTATTTAGCAATGATGTAAGGTAAAGCTTCTCCATAATCTCTTGCTCATCAATAAAACTAGGCTCATGATGTGAAATCAAATATATGCCTATCTTGAAGACATCTTATTGCAAATAAAGCATTATCACACTACTCACAAATGGCTTATATAGAGAATATTGCATTGTAAGTTTACACAAATGAAGCTTTAAAATGGTGGTCTTGGCCCTCTTATTTATATATTTTTATAATTGATTATAATGAACCATGACTATCTATATTGATATCAAGATGTGTGGCTGAGAATTCATTTAATTTTGGAGGCTCAAATCTTAAATACCATCATAAATATTTGGAAAGAAGGGGTGTTAAAGAGGCATGGGAGGCCATAAACCTGATATTTTCTATGTTATGGCTTATGGATGCCACCCCATAAATGATGTCACTTGAGGATGAAGATATTAATAATCAAATTTTAATTAAAAGATATTCAATAGCATCTGTGGATTTTCCACTTAAAATCACAATTTGGTTTAATTTGCCTAAGTGATGTTAATCAATTTTGATGCAAATCTTTGTAAATTGGTTGCATAATTAATCAAATTGGTTATAATGTCATATTACTATGTCATAATTTGACTGGATTGGAATTAGAGGATGATGTTAGTTACGTATAGACCAATATCCCATTTAGGATGTTTTAGACATAAAAAAACACATGCACATGCCATGTGCTAGTGAATTTGGTATAAAAGAGTGACCCAAATCACCCAACTGCATTTTCATCATTTTGATTTAAAATGATTTGAGAAAAGTTAGTAATTACATAAAATGGATTACCCCATTTAGGGATACATTATCCTCAATTGGCACTTGTATACAATAAGCTCGAACCATTTATTATATTTAAGTGATTTATGCCTAGATTATGTGTTTGAGTACATTCTAAGTAAGATTGAAAATTTCAACACAATGGTATTAGGAAATGGTTGTCTACATGTTGCCCCTATTTAAGGAGGCAAACCAAGACATTTTGACAATGCAATGTATTTTCAAAGAAAAGAGTTTTCAAGAAGAAGTTATAAGGAAATGACCCATGATTCCCCCTCAAGAGTACATACTAAGATGAGAGAGAAGTATGGACTTTTGAGAGAGAGAGAGAGAGAGAGAGAGAGAGAGAGAGAGAGAGAGAGAGAGAGAGAGAGAGAGAGAGAGAGAGAGAGAGAGATTAACTCATGGGATAGATTAAATATCCATTGAGATAATGATTTAATGTGTTGATTCCATCAATGATTAAAATATAATTATAATATAATGGGCCCAAGGATGGGAAGAATGGAAAGGATACAATCTAAAACTATATGTGACATACTTTGAACACACCCAAATCTAGGGTTCAAGCTACATTCTTATAGAATGATCAATCTCGAGACAAGTTGCACACTAAAATATTGCCAAAATAAGGGCAAAAGTCTGTAGAGATTAAAATTATAAGAAAAGGAGAATCATGTCTCAAGAGAGAGGAAATAATAATGTACTCCAATAGAGAGAATTTGATTGATTGATAAAACAATTTTTCCCTAGTAGGGATGTTTTTGATCATTGATAATTAATTATGCCTTAGTAGGGTTGATTTAGATTTATGACTAGTTCAAATGTTATGTCCCTACATGGAAAATTGTCAAGCATAGCTCAAGGATATAACATAATGCCTAGATTAAATATGAGAGGATACAAACATAAATGTGATGGTTTAATAACTAAAATAGCCATAAGAAACCTAGCATATGATATTGTACAAAGTGATGAAATTAATAATGAAGGTGGCTGAGATGACCTAAGATACATCATATATATAAGCGTTACCTACATAGTCCAAATGAACCTCAATCCAATGTTGTTCACCCAAAATTTGGAAAAAATGGAATGAGGAATGAAAAACTGAAGAAAAAATACCAGTGGTCAATTATACTCATGATGTATGCCAAGATATGAACATCTTTCATAGAGTTAGGTATGAGATAAGCCATTGGTACCTAGTTTCATTATTGTAAAAGAGAGATGTACATCAGAGTTACATTGACATTGAGATGTGGATCCACAACACATGGTCCTTACTATAGCAAGATGAAATTATGCATCATAAATATGAGGAACTTATATGACATTGGATTTCAATTATTCTAAGACAATTCAAATGTGAATATTTATAGCTAAGGATAATGATAAAAATTACCAATACCAATGTTACAACTATTTACATTTAAACAAAAATAAAGACAAAGACAAAGAAAAATAATACATAAATGTAACCTATCTTAAAATTGAGATATGAACAATAAAGACTTAATTAGGAACAAGAATTTATAAAGATTAAAGCAAGAACAACTGAATAAAAAACATGAAATCAAGATATGAATAATCAAGATCCATGTGTGCTATCAAGATGTACATGAAAAAAAAATAAAAAAACTAAGAAAAAATAGGAACATAAAAGACCAAAGAAAAAAAATAAAGGAAGAGAAATAAATAAATGAATAGACAAGAAATCTCAACCAAAAAACTAATATAAATAAAAAAAATACACATAAACAAGAGTTAGTCACAATGCTAGTGCAGTCTAAAAATAATTGTTTAGGTACATGTAATAGAGGCATTAATTTTTACAATAATGTAATAAGAACAACAGACACAAAGTTGTAACCAAGTGATAGGGAAGAAACAAAGAATAAAAATGAGGGAAAAAGAAGAAAAGGAAGGTGGGCGAGGTGACTATAGATGTACAAGACAAGTGGATGCTTCCTACATAGTTTCATGGATGCATGGTCCAATAGGAACTTCTGGTGAAATGTAATTCTTCCAAGAATTGGGATAGAATAAAAGAGATGATAATAAAACATGATGGATGTTGTAGAAGAAAAAGCTTCCTTGAAAAATAGTAAGCATGTGGGATGATTAGAATAAACATAAAACATGAGACAATGTCTTTGCTCTTTTTATTAATCATTTTATAATGTTTTTATGTTTTTGTAATAAGTAGATAGAAACAAACTATTAACAAAAGGTCTAGGGAACTACTTAGCTAATGATATACATGACCATAGGTAAGAGTTTAAACAATATCTAAACCAATCGCAATGGTCCATGCTAGCAAATTGCCGAGAGTGATTTCCTATTAAGGCAACAATGCCTACTAAAAAATAAAAAAATAAGAATAATATGTGAAATGATATAGATTTAAAGAACCATCTAGTAGGCAAATATCCTGAGCTAAAAAGGTATCCATGTTCACTTGTCTATAGAAGAAATTATGAAATACTATCCATGCTGAATTGCTTGGTAAGATTGGTGTCGTACATGTCAATAATGCCTATGAGTCATAATCAAGATCATAATTGGTCAAGGGATAAATATGTTCAAGTTATAATGGCCCAAGATATGAAAAGAATATGGTTATCAATGAGAATGGTCTAGAATGAATAGGGTCTAAAAGAGGATGGTCTAAAATGAATATAGTCTATAAGAGTGTTGGATGAATATTTTGTCGGCTAGCTAACTAGTGACCAAAATAGTTCCTATCACCATAGCATAGGGAGATGGGTCATCCTGGTGTGTAGGTTTACTACATCAACAGGGGACAAATCTCTCCTCTCATCAAGGGGAGGTTCCCTATTAAATATGTGGAGATATCTACAATATATATAAGAAGAAAGTAAGACACAGGGGTGGGATAAACCATTCATCTCTCTTTTTTCAGAGATGATGCACAGAGATAAAGGAGAAAATCTTGATGTAAACACTGAAGGCACTTCTCTTCTTTCAGAAGTGTTCTTATAGGAAACAACAGGAGTTTCTCTCAGATTAGATAAGAAACTAGTAACCAAAGGGCATAGTAACAGTAGGATAAAGTAGAATGCAAAGTTTCCACCTCAACTTCCCAAAGAGTATATCACAAAGGATTATGGGGGCACAAAGTCATCCCATAATCCTCAACACAAAAGGAAAGAAAAACATAGACTGAAAGCAATTGTGAAAGCACAAAGTCTTCCCACAGTTGGTTTCAGGACACTTCCCTATTACTTTCACTAATTCTGCTCACCAAATTAAATAAATAAGAACACCTTTAGAAGGCAGACATAACAATGATCTCCCAAAGTGATACAAGCCAAAATAACACAAAGTCTGTAAGCAACCTACTTTCTCATTTAGATAAAAATGAAATTACAATCTAAGGTCAAAGTCTCAGTCTTCTTATTTCAAAATGGGCAGAGTTTCGCTCTTGTAAAAATGAAAAGTCTCCCTTACAAATGAGAGATATTACAAACTTATAGCAAATACATAAGGATTGGCACCTTTTCCCATGGGACAGCCCATGCTACAGTCAATGTCTTCAATGTGTCTCCATTTTTGTTTGGAGAGACCATGCTGAGAATAGTGCACTACCATAACTATGGCGCGTCCCTTCATCTGATATGTCTCCTCCTTAATATGGACCGTCTGGTCCTTTGCATATTTGTCTTTACTTCATGGAAGAAAATAGGCTGCATCCTTGGCTTGGTGCGCTCATAAGTCTACTCGATCTACTGTTCCACCTACTAGAAATAACTCTTTCAAAGACATTTCTGGTCCTTTACATCGATCTTCTCTCTTTGAGTCTTCAGGCTCCTTTTTCAATCGATTGCTTTATTCAGGTTGAACCTTGAACCTGTTGAAGCACTAAAAGTTCATCGGTTCATTGGTTCATTATATCTTCTTTGTTCTATCGCTTCTTGGTTCAATCTCTTCTTTGCCCCTTGGTTGAACCATTGCTTTAATTGAACTTGCCTTTGGAATCATCCATGTTGCTTCTTTGTCCTTTATATCCCTTCTTGTCTAAGTCTTTGGGGGGTCCTTTCTGCATCTTTGATGAGTGGCAAGTTCTGCTGTTATGAAACTCATGAAAAATGGGATCCATGACACATCTTGCCAAAGCAACTTCAAAAGGGGAACACGGATGTAAACACTTGTCACACTCTATTGAGTCATAATAGGACACGTGACATATTTTGATCTACTTTATAATGGCCACGTGGTGGCTTTCAGGCTTCTTTCTCTCAATAGGCTTTATCCTTTATGTCCTTTAGACAGAATGTCTAAAAGAATTCCTTCAGACAATTTGTCTGAAGGAAATGTTCCTTGCCTTTGCATCTTTCCCACCGGGCTTTTGCTTTATCTTTCAGGTGAATTCCTTCAGACAATTTGTCCAAAGGATTTTGCTTTGTCTTTTGCCTTGTTCACTTTTCTGAAGGAGTTCACTTTGTTCACTTTTGCTCATTGCCCTCTGTAAGGGCACTTGGCTTGGTTCACAGCCCTCTAAAAGGGCACTTGTTCCTTTGGCTTTGGGGCAGCCCCTTAAACCTACCGATTGAATCGACTGATTGAACCAACTTTGGTTCAATGGTTCAATCTTGTGTTTGAAGCCATCTTTTTGTCTAAGTCTTTTGATCTCTTTGAACTAATTGAACCCATTAAACTCATTGAACCAATTTGGTTCAAGGTTCAATAGTTCAATGGTTCATTCCTTTGTTATTCACCAAGTCTTTTGATTTCTCAAACAAAATGTGTTGAACCAACCACTCGTTGAACTTGTTGAACCATTGAACTTGTTGAACCTTTGCTGAAGTTCCTAACTCTTGCCGATGATGTTGAACCTTTGAACCTATTGAACCCGTTGGACCAATTTTGAAAATGACTAAGCATTGAAAACTTGTTCTTTTGATTGAACTCACCTATAGAAGCCTTTAAACCTATTTAACCTGCTAACTTCAATCATGTTGAGACTGTAGAAACATATCTACAGAATCCATAGATTTGAGTCCCTTGAAAGAGTCCATAGAAATGTGCCTGCAGAGTCCATAGATTCAAGCCTGTAGAGTCCATAGATGCAAACCTACAGAGTCCGTAGATTTCTAAGAAATCTTTGAAAAATGAAGACCCTAAATGCTCAAAACAATTTTTGAAAGGGGAAGAGAGGATTTTGATATGTAGGACCAAAATAGTTCAAATGTTGCAACAGAAATGAGTGATGTTTTTAGGGGACAATAGCTGGCTCCAGTTGGGGAACTTCCTTCAGTTGAAGACTTGGAACAACTGAGGGGAGTAGAAACTAGAATCTCCAGTGCCTTGAAGTGTGCCATTGGGCTACGGAGTCATGCTACCCAAAAAGAAAGGCTCCAAAAATGAAAATGAAAAGCACAAAATAGAACTTAAGACTATACAAATATACATATGTATAGATGATCTTATCTGATGCCTCAATATTTGAAGCACTTTAGATGCCACCCACTATGAGATAGTGAAAATGGTGTGCCATCCTGATAAACCAGTAGGAAGCCATTTTGTCCCCAAAAATGGTGACGGGAAAATAGAACTTTCCACCAGGAAACCAAATTTTTGCATCTTCCTCTTGGCCTTTTCTTCTTCTTACTCCATGGCAGGACGTGGTCTTCAAACTAAAAACCATAACTCCTTGCTCTCCCTATGAAGAGTTCATTTTGCTGACATTAGAGTACAGTAGTATGGTCCACCACCATAGCTTGTTGTTTTACTGGTCCAATCTAGCACATGCTTTGATTGTCAGCATCAGACCCTTGACAAACCATCAGCTCAACATCTCGTTTGGTGTGAAGGAGTTTAATTTCTTCATCCCAAGTAGTTTTCAATCTGAGCAATAGAGATGCACATCCAGTTGTGTAAGAATTGCTACCATCAGATTCTAGGATCCAAGCATCATCAGAAGCTGATCTTGTATCAGATTTCTCTTCATGGGAGATAGAAGATCCTTCTTTATTTGTACTACACCCTACCAATTTTTTTGATGCCTTGTTTGGATGAAATCTTGGATTACCAACTACAAGACTTTCATCAACTGGGACATGAGCATCCTCTATGGTCAAGAAGTAATTACCCCTGCCTGAAGGCTCAAATAGAATTTGAGCAGTAGGGGCTGATGTTTGGGTAACCACAATCTTTACCTCAGACAGGTCTGCATCTGGTTCTCCACTAATGTTTAATTGCTCAAGATTGGCTTACATGGATTTAAACTTAGTCTTTTGAATTTTGGATTTCTTGACATGATGAATCATGTCAAATGATTGAGATGGACTTGGAAGAGAGGATGGGAGTTCATCCTTTTGGTTTTTGGGAGGGGGAGGACTGATCTGTGAAGTTGAAGTAAAAGGTACAGAGATGTTTGATGTACTAACCTTCTTGGCAATCACTAGGTCCTTTGAATGGAAAGGTAGAGTGGTTTCCCGCTTAACAATTGGAATTATAGGTTGAGTTTATTCCTCTGTTCTTTCTTTATCAGCTTGCTAGGCTGACTAATTCTTGGACCAGGTGAATACTGCATATGATTCTTTGACTGCTTCACCTTCACTTCTGGGTTCATCTTGGTAATTTAGGAAACCAATGTTGGAGTCGCCAGTTGATTCTTCTAGATCCTCCTTGAAGAGATCAGTGCAATTTTCTTTCTCAAATTCAAGTTGAAAATAGAAAACATGTTTTGTTTCCAGATATCCAACTTCTGAGTTGGTTGGAAGTGCTTCAAGGACAAGGTTCCTCTATGGGGGAAGAAGGTGATTTGGTTGCCCTTGACTTCTGGTAGCATTGTCTTAATATGGCTGATTGGGGAATGTCCTCCTTGGTATATCTTTATATAGAAGAGTAGAAGACATACCTTGTGCCATTTGCCTTTTCAAGGCTAAAAGTTCATTTGCCAGCTTTTGTACCATTAGGTAAGTGATGATTATGGGTGAGTATTAAGAAGATGAAGAGGGTTTACCTCTATTAGGATCTCTCCTTATCTTTCCTACCAAGATAAGGTCATTTTATAGCTCAATAACAAAATCTTGAGCAGCTTCAAGGTCTGTGTGTCTAGCCCATCTCAACAAAAAACTCACTTTAGGCAGTTGTGAGTTGATGAAGAAGCATTTGAGATTCTAAGGTGTTGGCTGGGTGACCATGGGAATCCTATGCCTCAACTTGTTAAACTTGGCAATAAAATCCCTCGTAGGCTCATGAGGTTCCTTCTTCATCTAAGTGAGCTGGGCAAACAAAGCATGTGCATCCTTTGCAGGCTTGAACCTGGCTTCAAACTTGGCTTTGAGTGTATCCCAGTCAGTCACTGATCTAGCTTGTAGATGGTAGAACCAGTTTGTAGTAGCACCTTGTAGTGTCTCCATAAAAAGCCTGACTGCCATGTCTTTAAATTCCATGCCTATAACACCACAGGCTATGTTGAAGGTTGCAATGTGTTCATTAGGGTGAACTATCCCACATCAAATAATTTGGGGAAATTCTTTCTTAAACTACATGGGAGTTCATGTAGAGGTGGAGTCAAGTTGAATGAGCCAAAAGAGTTACCCCAGGGGCCTCAAACTGCCATGATTTAATTATGTAAAATAGGGATAACAAATCTAGGTGGAGTGGCCAAATTGTGAATCAAAAATGGAAAAGGACTGGCCCTACTTCAGCTTGAGGCTTGAGGCTTCAAATTGTGCACTCTTTCCTAGTAGCTCTAGTTTTGCAGACCAGATAATATAATGGAGGTGGAGGAAGATGGTAATGCTATAATGAATAATGGGTTAGACACGGAATGGAGTCACTAGAGTGTGTAAAAAGGATAAGGGAACTGCTTCAATCTAAAACTTGAGGCTTTAGACTGCATGTTCATCCCTAGTGGAGTCACCAAAACTATTGTGCGAGGTTGGGGAGGAAAAATTAACAATGGGAAAGCACTAGAGAATTTCATTCTTCCATAGTGGAATGCATGGATAAGGTTATAATGATAATGGGTAAGACACGGGTGATGTTTCAATTTGAAACTTGAGGTTCCAAATTGCACAAAATTGCTGTGTCCCTAGCGGAGTCACCAAAAATTGTTGGTTGAATATTTTATCAACCAACTAACTAGAGACCAAAATAGTTCCTATCACCATAGCATAGGGAGAAGGGTCATCTTGGTGTGTAGGTTTACTACATCAATAGGGGATAAATCTCTCCTCTCATCAAGGGGAGGTTCCCTATTAAATATGTGGAGCTATATACAATATATATAAGCAGAAAGTAAGACACAAGGGTGGGATAAACCATCCATCTCTCTTTTTTTAGAGATGATGCACACAGATAAAGGAGAAAATCTTAGTGTAAACATTGAAGGCACTTCTCTTCTTTCAGAAGTGTTCTTGCAGGAAAAAATAGGAGTTTCTCTCAGATAAGATAAGAAACTAGTAATCAAAGGGCGTAGTAATAGCAGGATGAAGCAAAACACAAAATTTCCACCTCAACTGCCCAAAGAGTATATCACAAAGGATTATGGGGGCATAAAGTCATCCCAGAATCCTCAACACAAAAGGAAAGAAAAACATAGACTGAAAACAATTGTGAAAACACAAAGTCTTCCCATAGTTGGTTTCAGGACACTTCCCTATTACTTTCACTAATTCTGCTCACCAAATTAAATAAATAAGAACACCTTCAAAAGGTAGACGTAAGAATGATCTCCCAAAGTGATACAAGCCAAAATAGCACAAAGTCTATAAGTAACCTACTTTCTTATTTAGATAAAAATGAAATTACAATCTAAGCTCAAAGTCTCTGTCTTCTTCTTTCAAAATGGGCAGAGTTTCGTTTTTGTAAAAATGAAAAGTCTCCCTTACAAATGAGAGATATTACAAACTTATAGCAACTACACAAGGATTGGCACCCTTTTCCATGGGAAGGCCCATGCTACATTCAATGTCTTCAGTGCATCTCTAGTTTTGTCTGGAGAGACCATGCTGAGAATAGTGCACTACCATAACTATGGCGTGTCCCTTCATTTGATATGTCTCCTCCTTAATATGGACCATCTGTTCCTTTGCATATTTGTCTTTACTTCATGGAAGAAAATAGGCTGCGTCCTTGGTTTGGTGCGCTCAGAAGTCTACTCGATCCACTGTTCCACCTACTAGAAATAACTCTTTCAAAGACATTTCTGGTCCTTTGCATCGATCTTCTCTCTTTGAGTCTTTAGGCTTCCTTTTCAGTCGATTACTTGATTCAAGTTGAACCTTGAACCTATTGAACCACTAAAAGTTCATCGGCTCATTCTATCTCCTTTGTTTTATTGCTTCTTAGTTTAATCACTTCTTCACCCCTTAGTTGAACCATCACTTTAATTGAACTTTCCTTTGGAATCGTCCATGTTGCTTCTTTGTCCTTTATAGCCCTTCTTGTCTAAGTCTTTGGGGGGTCCTTTCTATGTCTTTGACAAGTGGCAAGTTCCTCTATTATGAAACTCATTAGAAACTCATAGAAAATGGGATCCACGACATGTCTTGCCTGAGCAACTTCAAAAGGGGAACACGGATGTAAACACTTGTCACACTCTACTGAGTCATAACAAGACACATGACGTATTCCACTCTGCTTTATAATGGACATGTGGTAAATTTTAGGCTTCTTTCTCTTTGTGGGTTTTAACCTTTATGTCCTTCAGATAGAATGTTTAAAGGAATTCCTTCAAACAATTTGTCCAAAGGAAATCTTCCTTGCCTTTGCATCTTTCCTATCAGGCTTTTGCTTTGTCTTTCGAGCAAATTCCTTCAAACAATTTGTCCAAAGGATTTCACTTTATCTTTTGCCTTGTTCACTTTTCCAAAGGAGTTCACTTTGTCTACTTTTGCTCATTACCCTCTGCAAGGGCACTTGGGTTGGTTCACAGCCCTCTGTAAGGGCATTTGTTCCCTTGGCTTTGGGGCAGCCCCTTGAACCTATCGATTGAACTGACTGATTGAACCAACTTTGGTTTAATGGTTCAATCTTGCATTTAAAGCCATCTTTTGGTCTAAGTCTTTTGATCTCTTTGAACTGATTGAACCCATTGAACCAATTTGGTTTAAGGTTAAATGGTTTAATGGTTCATTCCTTTGTTTTTCACCAAGTCCTTTGATCGCTCGAAAGAAATGTGTTGAACCAACTGCTCATTGAATCTGTTGAACCATTGAACCTATTGAACCTTTGTCAAAGTGCTTAACTCTTGACGATGACATTGAACCTTTGAACCCATTGAACCCATTAGATCAATTTTGAAAATGACTAAGCATTGGAAACTTGTTCTTTTGATTGAACTCACCTGTAGAAGCCTTTGAAACTATTTAACCTGCTAACTTCAAGCATGTTGAGTCTGTAGAAACTTATTTGCAGAGTCCATAGATTTGAGTCCCTTGAAAGAGTCCATAGAAATACACCTATGGAGTCCATAGATTCAAGCCTACAGAGTCTGTAGATTTAAGCCTACAGAGTCCGTAGATTCAAGATTGTAGAGTCCATAGATTTTTGAGAAAGCTTTGAAAAATGAAGAACCTAAATGCTTAGAACAATTTTTTAAAGGGGAAGAGAGGATTTTGCTCTATAGGACCAAAATAGTTCAAATGTTGTCCCAAAAATGAGTGATGTTTTTGGGGGACAACAAAGAGGACGATTCACGGTGGGATAAAATGAGTCCAAAGTGCCAATGGTCCAAAGATTTCCCTATTTAGAGTCATGAAAAGAATATGGTTCTGAAAATAATGGTCTAGGATATAATGGAAGGATAAAATAAATTTAGGACAAGTTGCCCCCATGTAATGGGTCTTGTAGACAATGGTTCAAAGCTATCAAGCATAGAATTTCTTGAGATGTATAATGTTCATAGGCTTTAGAAGTTCACCATTTGGAGTATCCAGTCAGTATGATCTCGATCCATAATTCACTGTGATAACATGTGGTCCCAAACAATTAGGTTGGAACTTACCTATTTTCATACATTCATCATTTATGTTCTTTTGGTTCTCTTTCAAAACCAAATCACCAATCTTAAATTCCTAAGGGACAATGCAAGTTTTATATCTTCTTCACAATATGTTCTAATAGGCTTTCAAGTTCTCTAGGGAAGCCAAATGCTTACCATCAATGAGTTTTATCTCTTACAACCTTGAAACTTTATAATCTTCATCATCTTCAATATTCTCCAAAGATATTTGCAATGAAGGCAAATCGATCTCAATCAGGATAATAGATTATATACCATAAACAAGGGAGTATGGAGTGGTTCTTGTAGGGGTTCGATGACTAGTTCAATAAGCCCAAAGGATAGGAAAATTTTGCAAGTGTCAACTATAGCTAGCTTCATTGACAATCTTCTTCAAAATGGCTATAATTGTTTTATTTAATGCTTTGGCTTGTCCATTACCTTTTGGGTTATATGATGTGGACTTTTTGTGCTTGATTTTGAAATTTTCAAAAAGTTATTTAACATATCTATTGACAAAGGATTCATCATTATCAAATATAATGTGTGTTGGGATACCATATCAATAGATAATATGGCAATGAATGAATTTGGAAATATTATTACTAGTGACATAAGTGAGAGGAATGGCTTCAATCCACTTACTAAAATATTTGGTTGTAATTAAAATATGTTTATGGCCATCAGATGATGTGGGGTTTATTTTAAAGATGAGACTGAGGCCCAAAGTAGAAATCTGCCATGATGTTATGATCAAGTGTAGGGTAAGGAAGGTGTGTATATTAAATTTCCATATGGTTGACAAGGAACACACTTCCTCAAATAATTATGATCATATGTATCCATTTTTGGCCAATAAAAACCTATTATAAGGATACTTTTAGCTAAGACTTTATTGTTGGTGTGGGCCCCACACATTCCTTCACGAGCCTCCTTTAACACTTTATTTGATTCTCTCAAAGATAAATAATGAATTAGCGTTCCACCATGGATTTTGTGATAAAGTGTGTTTTTAAGGAGTGTATAATGGGATATATGATGAAAGAAAAGTTTCTATCGATTGTTGGATAGGTTAGGCAGAAAAATGTGATCATGGAAATAATTATAAAAATCTATGAACTAGGGTAGTTGAGGTGGGGGATTGGGACCAACAATGGTGCATGCCCTTTCTGAGCCTAGAAAGACATGCACAAGCTATAAAATAGTTTTCAATGAAAAATTGATACTCTTTAGCAATGTTATCAATATGTATCATGGACCCAATTATTTCCATTGGATAGACAGATATATTGTTGGCCCTTGGTACTTGTTCAAATTGTAGAGATTTAAAATGAGAATTGAGATTATACATAGTGTTCTTATAGGGTACAAGCTTGTCATCTCTAGTTTGATATTGATTAGTGGTCTGATTGATAATCAATTGGGAATCATCATAGACCATTAAATTTTTGATATCCCACTATATGGCAAGATGAAGTCCTATAATAAGTCCCTCATACTTGGCCATTTTGTTGGTATAATGAAAATTTATACAAAATGCTTTGGGAATTAGATCCCCTTACAGTGTAATCAATAAAATACCAAATCTAGATTTGTGGGATGTAAAGGAACCATCAAAGTATAGATTCCATTATTCATATTCATGTAGTCCTTCTATTTTCATAATAGAATGATCTAGACAATTGAATATGAGGGGTTGAGTGACTATAATAGGGTCTTTTGCAAGTTGATCAACAATAACCATCCCTCGACAGCTTTCTTATTTTGATACTAAACATAAAACTTGGTTATGATCATGACCCATTTGGCCATGCATCATGTGAGATGTATTTTGGATAATAAAAATTTGAGAGGGTCCACTTTAATAATAACATTTGTTTTATTATCTATCATATAATGTCACAATTTTTTGGAAGCAAATACCATAGCTAAACATGCCTTCTCAATAGTCATATAATTGTGTTCATAAGCCACCAATGTGTGGATTAAATAAAAAACTAAATATTATTTAACTTAATCATCATGTTGGGCCAAAAGTGCCCCTAGTGCATGCTCAGTTGTAGAAATGTAAAGAAGTAATAGTTGTCTAGGTGTTGGCAATCTCAAAACTGGCAGGTTGGCCAAATAAGCTTTGAGCTTCACAAATTCTAATTGAAAATATTCATCCCATTGAAATGTGACCCCTTTCTTCATGATATGTGTAAATGGGTGGAACTTATCTTCCAATTATGAAATGAACCTATGTATAGATTGAATCTTTCTTTGCAAGCTTTTAATTTGTTTAAGATTTGAAGGTGTAGGAATTTACATAATAGACTTGACCTTATTAGGGTCTACTTTGATCCCTCTTCATGATATAATAAACACTATTAATTGATTGAAGTGATTCCATAGACACACTTCTTAAGATTGAGGCATACTTTATATTCATGAAACCTCTCAAAGATTCTTCATAGAATGTCAAGATGTCTGACATGTGTTCTTGATTTAGATATGATATCATCAACATAGTCCTCTAAAATATTATGGATAATGTCATGAAACATGATATTCATGGTATTTTGATAAGTGGCTCAAACATTCTTTAATCCAAATAGCATGACTTGGTAATAAAATGTTCCCCATAGAGTGATGAATATAGTCTTGTGCTAGTCTTATTAGACTATCTTGATTTGATTATATCTAGAAAATCCATCCATGGGGGACAACATCTTGTACCCAATAGTATAATTGATAATCATGTCGATGTTAGGTGCAGGAAAATTATCTTTGGGGAATGCTTTGTTGATATCTCTAAAATTAGTACAAAGACATGTACCCTATGGATTTTTATTGATTGGAACTATGTTTGATATCCATTCAAAATAGTCTAGTGGTCTGATGAAACCTACTCCTAATAACTTTGCCAAGTCTATTTTTACCAAAATAATGACACATGGTTGTATCTTAATTTTTTTCTGACCAGTTTGGGATATGGATGGATAACAAGTTGACGCACAACCAAATTAAGGTCTAATCCTAGAATGTTAGATTAAGCCCATGAAAATATGTCAATAAAATCCTTTGGAATGGATATAATGTGTTCTCATTATACTTTAGTAAGGGAAACTCCAAGGTAAACAATTTTTGGGATCATCATATGTTCCTAGGTTCACTTCTGTAGTGTTTTCCACAAGGAGTGTAGAACCATATTCTATAATTGTAGGCAATGTGTGATCATGATCTTCTTTTTTTACTACATTTTCTTATTATTCTACCCAAATCTCTAGATAATGTGATAAATCTAAATCCACAATCTTAAGTAATCACCAAGTAGTAAATATCCCAAGAAACTCAAGAGAAAGATGCTACAAAATTTGTTGTTGCTTTGAAGTGATGCTTGTAATGGGTATAGAGATAGGACTTGATTGACCTTGTGCATCCTTTGGAGATGAACAAACTTTCCCATCCAAGAGAACCTAAAATAGGTTTTCCCATGAGGGTTTGTCTTTTTCATTACTTTTTCCTTGATCAATGAGTACCTCAAAGAGGCTTTCACCTAAAGATCATGATATTTTATTTTGCTTATGACAAAGAAAGTCCTACTCTCAAAAGTAAGCAGAAGGATCTAATGAAAAATCAAAGCCTTGTTTGTGATTTCCAATGGCCAATCCATCTCTAAGGCCCATATACTCTAAAATTGATTATTCTTTATGAAATTCATCAAGATGTATAACCAAATTTTGTTTTTCCCAATCAATGAGTTTAGGATGACAAAGGCATAAGGAATTATGGGATGTTAAGGTCATAATTAAACTTGAGTAAAATAAATTTGAGTCAGTGAGATCATCAAAAAGGCTATAATGGGGCACTGAATTACTTTTAAGAGTCTCATCACTAGTATATTCAAAAGAATCACTATCAAAAGCTATGAGGTCACCCCCAGGTAGTATAAATCTAAGACCATGATTTAAATTAGTTATATCAGCTGATAAATGTTCCAAGATTCCTTATGCTTGAGGGCAATGGCATTTTATTGTATAATCAAAATTATCCATGATCTGATTATGGATGATATATTTTGGATTCTAAAATCGATCAGCAATGCCATCATAATATAACTAGTCTCCTTCAGTGATAGCCTCTCGATCCTATTTTGGAAAAGTAATAGGTACAAATACCATAGGTGGTTTCTATTGTTATTTCTTCAATTTCCAAATCAAGTTGGGTTTATTGAGGCTTTTGGAACATTTGGGTTTACCAAATGCTTTAGGAGACTTTGGTAAATTGGCAATGTGGAAGGTGTCTTTAATACAATAGGTGGAAATGCCCACATCTTCTATAACAACATGTTTTGAAAGAGTTTTGGGAAAGGGATCATCCCAAGTGGAAGCAAGGTTACTAGGTTTGATATAACTAGATTTTTGAGGATAAAAAACTATTTCCTTGTTTTTATATACAATAAAATTAGAACCAAGACAATATTTATAATTAAAAAATTAAGCCTCAAGGTGTTTAAAATATTGATAAGGTTGATGTAAGGTGGATAGAATAGCCTATGATTCATGGATCTAAGGATGACCAAGAAGGTTTTTATAAGGTAGCTCAATGTCAACAATATGTAATAATGTTTAATGGGAAATAGACCCAACAATGATTGGAAACCAAATGTTACTAGAATACTCCCTCTCCACACTATCATAAGCCTTTATTGTGATCATCTCTAGATGAATGTCATTTACAGTGTAGTTGAATCTTTGTACCAATTTGAGTGACACTGTGTTCAAACACAAACCATTGTCTATAAGAACCCAATTAATCTTATGGTTTTCAATTATGACCTAAACATATAGTGGGTTCTTATGGCTGGGACCAAGGGTGGACATGTATTTTTAATCAAACATGACCTATAAAAATGAAGACAAATTCCCCACTAGTGTTTGAAACTATTTAGGATTAATATCATTGGGAACATTGGATTGTTGCAAAAGGTTGTTTAATATATCTCTATGGATTTTAGACATATGTAAGAGATTTAAAATGGAAATTTACATAGGGATTTTACTCAATTGGTTTGATAGACTATAAGGATTTTCAATAGTAGGATGAGATCATTTGGATTTAAATGGCACAATGTTCACCTTAAGATCCAAAGGCACAATGTTCACATTGGGTTTAATGTTGGAAGAAGAGGACAAATGGCCTTGAAGGGTAACTCACAAGTACATAATTATGATTGTGTAATCTAGATGTGGCAAGGAAATATTATAATTAGAATACAAAGGCAAAGGGACTTTGAGGGTGACTCATGGGTGTCTAGTTATGTTTGAGCAATTTTTAGTCAGTGAGGATCCATTATAATTAGAAGAAGGATGAGGTCCAAAAATAGTAACCCATACAAATGGAGGCACAAAATAATTATGTGTACTCGACCTGATATTATTAAAAGGGAGAAAGTGTTGAATCTATAACAATGGGTTCAATACTTTGAGGAGTATGAGATGGTTCATGGGATTTAATAGTAATAGTGACAATGTGGATTGCAAAAATGCATCCCATAGTGTTGTTATAGTTATAAGGAATGTTATTGTAACCTAAGTTATTAGCGTGGGTATTATGATCCTAATTATGATCATATCGATTATTATTTTAACCTTGAGCCTAATTTTAACATTGATTATGTCCTTAGTTTTGATTATTCCTTGGTTGTTGTTGACTATGTCAAGGAATAGATCTTTATGGATACACATCCTGACTAGTGTCTTGTGGGGCCAACTTAATTTCAATTTTACCACTCTCAATAAAATATTCAATAAGGTGTAATAGTTGGACACAATGACAGGCACTATGATCAACAACATGAAGTAATTTGAAAAATTCATTTTCTCGATACCAATCTAGCTTGGGTTGATCTATGGGAAATGGCTTTGGTATAGGCCATCCAATCAAGTTAACTGCTATGAGATTTTGGAACACTATCATGATAGGCTTTCCCAATTTACTAAAGACTCTAAAATTATTATTGAATACCCTTATTGGAGGGGCTCTTTGTAAATTTATTGGTGGATTTGGGGGAGATAATTACACATTTGGAGCTGGTAGAGCCTACACAATTTGTACGTGTCTTGATTCAATTACTCCATTACCTACTATGTTTCTATTCTTATTAAAACCCTTTGGTTTATCTTCTATAACCATTTGGACTGGTGCTTGGGTTTTATTTGATGTTTGAACCTACATGTAAATCTTGATAAGGCCTTAGGCAATAAGTGCCTTCTCAATCTTCACACCCTTGTCTATAATTTCTTCAAATGTACTCATGCAATCAAACCATAGATTATGTGACACCTAAGGCTATAAGTTCTATGAAAAAATGTCTGCCAATTATTTGTTTAGCAAATTATGTTAAAAATGACCAGCTAATGATCTCCACCTTTATAGATATGCTATGAATCTTTCACCATACCATTGTTTGGATTTGTGTAAGTCAACAACAACTAATTCATCCTCAATATTATATGAGAAGTGGTTGAAGTTTTTTTAGATAGATCATTCCAATCCAAAAATGATCCCTTGCGTAATTTAAGTAGCCAACATAAAGTTTGTCTTTCTAAACTTCATAAAAACAAATGAAGTAAATAAACACTACTATAAACAACCTCTTAGTGTAACACAAATAATCCCTGAATGTGTTCATGAGGGTCACCCTTTCCTTTATATTTTTCAAATTTAGGTGCCTCAAAATGAGATTAAAAGTGGACTTGGATAATGATCAGATCAAATAGAAATGGACATATCTCATCAAATTGTACTTCTTTACTCTATTTCCTATCTCCAATTGTGACACAATATCCTTCATTGAATTCCACTCTTGCATGTTCAGTGCATTCATGGGTGGAACATAATTTTGATGGTGGTGGTATGTGCCCCTATTAAATGCATTTTTTAGGGATGTATACCCTATGATCTATGATTTTATTTTTATTTAATCCTTGAGTCGAGTAAGTGAGCCACTAACTCTTGAGTTGATAAACATTACCTAGAATCTAATACCTTGAATTATAAGTGTTTTGTAGATTTTGGGGAGTTCTTCATCTATTCACTGAGGTATGTGTTGGTTGGGAAGAACTAGCCAAATTATTTTCAAAAATTCTTCAATACGTATTGAATGTATTGGTCCTTGAGTTTACAAAGGGACAAGAGGTTCTTGATGATTTAAAAATGTACACTCTGTGTCTAGTGAGGCATGTTGTGGAACCTCTTGGGACTTAGATTGTTTATTTAAGACATATTGATCCATTGTAGTAGTTTTTTCAACTAAAGTTTGTTGCATTGGTTCAATCACATTACCTTGTTCCTTTGATGCATCGTTATGTATTAAAGTATCAACTAAAGATTCAGTTAAGTCCATGATAAGTTGCTTTGCATATAATTGACTTATCTTTTTAATCTTGGTGATAAGATCTTGATAATTAGGTTTTGATTCTATAAGCACTTCCTTTATTTTGCTAGAAGAATGTATGTTCTATTTTGAAATATGTGTGAGGGATTGTTCTCATTATTGCTCTCCTTCTCTAAACAAGGTATGTAATTATTCCATATGAAACTCTGATAGTAATATATCCCCTAATTCAATCAACCTTAGAAGTTATTCATCCTTGTCATCTTGGGGTTGATATTCTAAATAATTTTCCTCAAATCCTGCAGTCATGTGAATGTCCTCAAATACCATGGAATTGTTTTGTGCATCATAAAAGTGTTCCTCATAATAGATAGAGCCATAAGAGACCCCACTATGAATGTACCTTTGAGTCATGTCTAGAAATATTTGCTCTCTACATTTGGAAAGATTTAGAAAATGTTTTGTAAATATTTAACAAATTGTGTTTTAACTTTCTCCAAATAAGTGATAAGATACAAAATAAACTATAATAAAATAAGGTGTTTTTGTACTACATAATTAGAAGAAGTGTTCATAAAATTAATCAACCTTAGGTAGGGTTGAAATCATATAATTTGGAAGATATTATGATAAATCAAACATATATAGCGTAAACTAGTACACCAAACTTATATTTAGAGATTCATCACTACCTTAAAAGCTATTTCAAATTCAACAAGTTGTTACTATAAAAATTAGAAGAAATCCCTTCACATTAGGAAGGAAATAATTCAAACTAAGAAACTCAAGATGCAAAAACATGTAAGAATTCCTAAGTATATAACTAGAACCAAATGGACAACACAATGCCACCACATGGTAATAGGAGGTAGAATAATTTGTGTTCTAAAACTTAGAGTGCAAATAACACAATAGATGACCTAAGTTCATAATCATCAAATGATGATGATGAGTCTATAAATTACCTTTAATCCAAACAAGAAATCATACCCAAGTTAAATCAAGTCAAGTACAAAAAAAAAAATTGATTAACACATTAGCCTAGAACTTAGAAAGGTGAGATTCTGAATTTTAATTAAAAAGTGAATGACTTAAAGAATTTTTTAAAATGGTTCAGACTCAAATGGGTACCATAAAATTTTTGTTTATATAATACAAACACACTATTTAAAATATTGTTTTGAACAAGGCAAAAGATGATTTGGATTTGACCAGCATAATTCCTCCTTGTTCAAGAAATTGTAGACAATAAATGTGTTTGGTTATGACATATTTTTTTTCACAAACAAGTTTTAGACTCAAACAAGACCAAGTAAAGTAGAGGAAAAATACCAAATATAATTAAGTAAATCATCTTAAGCCCTAAACTAACAAGGTTGCATCATAGTGTTGAAATTCATCTATATATGTGCTCTTGGGAGGAATTTAAGTGTTAATCTAAAAATAAAAGTGCATGAATTAGTAGGGTCTTTACACCCCCCTTCTCCCAAGATATTTTATAGTGATATAAACCTTGAGGTTACTCACCCTGCATCAAAAATATATCCACGACAAGTGGTGTTATTTTAAAACTTAAAGTTTTGTTTGTCTAGATGGTCCCAAACATGGCTAATTATAGAGATGCTTCACATCAATTTATTTCATATCAATTAAATTACTATGCAAAGGTCTATTATTTTGCATAGTGATTCCATCCATGTACTACTTATTATAATCCCCTAGTTAACCAGATGTAACTCAAGTTTTTATTACAAAAGGAGAGGTTAGCCACTCAACCCCTTGGATCTCATAGTATATGTGTCTTGACTTATATTCCCCTCCATGGAGTGGGGTTGAAAGAATCCCAGGAGATAAAACCCTAGGTCAAAGCTTCCCTAAATAACTTGTGAAGAAGTTATGAACTACCCTCCACAAGCCAAATTATATAAAATGAAACTAAGTGAAAAGACTTTAGAGGTTGATTTTAGGTCACCTAAACCATAAGGGTTTTGGTGAGAGCCTAGAGAACATTATTTTCACACCTTAGACAAAGGTACAATCTCAATGAGAAGGCAATTTTGGTCACATAAGTTCCTAAAAGGGGATGGGGGGAGAGCATACATGCACTCTTCATTTTGCACAAAAAACAAACAAGTAATATATGATATAGAATAAAACAACACACTTATGAAAACTTTACAATTCAAGTGAGTGTTCATTTTAAGCAAAAAAGCTCAAATGTTTTATGAAGATCTTGGCCCCTTGGAATTAGTTGTAAAAACTTTGAAAAACTTCACAAAACAGTTCAACTTAAAAATATACAGGTTCCTTTTAAATACCAAAGGGGAGGTTCAAGACTTAAATAAGTTCAAATTTTACATTTTTCCATGCATGTGACCTAAAAATGTTAGAGGGTTTTATTTTGATTTGAATCACTTTTTAGAATGATCAAATCACTTATCAAAAATTAGTTTTTAGGTTTACATAGTGCAAAACTGCATAACATAGTGAAAAATTATAGATCTACAAAACCATAGTTTATCAGTACAAAAATGCA
Source organism: Torreya grandis (assembly GCA_037957365.1). Taxonomy (NCBI): domain Eukaryota; kingdom Viridiplantae; phylum Streptophyta; class Pinopsida; order Cupressales; family Taxaceae; genus Torreya; species Torreya grandis. The sequence continues at coordinate 73,923 of JARHVA010010378.1, read as the reverse complement.
ATTCACAAGAAATATAATATAAAAATGTAAAATCTCAACTCTATTTTCAAAATTTTAACTCATATATCAAAATCATAAAACACTAAGTGATGATATTATAGACAAACCCAAAGTAGTCACTTTAACAAGTGTTTAGCCAAAAACACAACTGGATAAGTAATATCATGATTCATGTGTCATGATATACTGATATCACAATGTTAAAGTGATTATATTACATTATCATAGATAAAATTTGCACATAAAATAACCAGTCATACCACAAACATAGTTAGATGCAAAATTGTGAAAATAAAGGCAAAATCACAACTATGCAAATTATGATATTGTAGTCCCAAGAGAAAAATCAAAATTTTTAAGAACAAATTCACTACTTCTATAAAATGTCCTCCAACTTCCAATTTTCACCTATTTTGGTCAACAAGTGCAATATTTTTCATGAAAATTGTTATTAGGATGGTTTTAGAATCCTTAAGAGTAATGCCATGGGGTGCAGGTCCCACTGAACATGCTGAGATGTAGAGATGGATTAAAAATATGGTTAGATTATGTATTAGTCATGAAAATTTGAGAAAAATTCATAAAGACATAACAATCTAAGCCAACTCAGTTAAATAGGGTTTTGGAAATGATAATAAAGAGTAGATGAAACAAAGAACATACATTACCTTCCCAAGAGAATCTCATCACCTAAATGTGGTTCAAAACATGATTTTCCCCTTGATTTGGTGATTAAGTATTTATCAATGATGCAAGTAAAAGCTCCTCCATTATATATTTCTCCCCAATGAAAGTAGGCTCATGATGTGAAATCAAATATATGCCTATCCTTAATCTATCCTATTGTAAATAAAGAATTATCACACTACTCACAAATGGCTTGTAGAGAGAATCCTGCATTATAAGTTTAGACAAATGAAGCTTAAAAATGGTGGTCTTGGCCATCCTATTTATAGACTTTTATAATTGATCAGAATAAACCATGACTGTCCATCTTGAGATTAAGATGTGTGGCCAAGAATCCATTCAATTTTGAAGGATCAAATCGTAAACACCCTCATAAATATTTGGAAGGAAGGGGCATTAAAGAGGCATGGGAAGCCATAACCTTGATATTTATTGCATTTGCGGCTTATAGATGTCACCCCATAAATGATATCACTTGATGTTGTAGATATTAAGAATCAATTTCTAATTAAAATATATTCAACAACTTCCATGTATTTTCCACTTAAACTCATAATTTGGTTTAATTTACCTAAGTGAGATTAATCACTTTTCATGCAATTATTTGGAAATTGGTTGCAAAATTAATCAAACTAGTCAGAATGTCATATTACTAGGTCATAATTTGACTAGAGTGTAATTACAGGATGATGTTAGTTGTGTATAGACCAATATCTCATTTAGGATGTTGTCAACACAAAATAACACATGCATGTGTCGTGTGCCAGTGAATTTGGTAGAAAAGAGTGATCCTGAGTACCCAAGTGCATTTTCATCATTTTGACTTGAAATTATTTGAGAAAAGTTAGTAATCACATGAAATGCTTTACCCCAATTATTGATGCATTAGCCTAAATCAACACTTGTATATAACAAGCTCAAAGCATTTAGTTCATTTAAGTTATTTATGCCCAAATTATGCATTTGAGTACATTTTGAGTAAGATTGACAATTTCAACACAATGGTGTTAGGAATTGTATGTATACACTCTCTTTTTCAAAGTTTACATTTCAAGATGTTTTTGTGTTGGTGATCATGTTTTCTCTCTCATTTCTCTGTATGTGTTTATTCCTTATTATAGGACAATAAGTGATGGTTTCTATTATTACCATAAGAAAAAGCAATAGGCCCATTGTTCCTATCCCATTTACGTTTTATATAATTATTCTACCTATGACCACAACCTTTCAACATTTGGATCTATTTCTCAATTTTTTTCTTTTATATTTTACAACGTTTACATGCTAATAAGTATTTAATTCACAATATGAGAAGTTTAATAATTAGTAAATATCCAAGATATTTTTATTCAACATACTCCATTAAAGTTTTGAATATAATGTTACTATTTAATTTTCAAGTCTTAACACACTCTACATTGATGTATCTATACTCAAGTACTTGCACCACATCTTATACAAAAAAGAACCTAGATGAATATGTAGGTAGTTGAATCTCACATCTTGGAGGATAAAGAATAAATTATTTTATCAATCCTCCACTCACATAACACATGAAATATGACGCTTTTGATTCTAACATACATGATATATATTGATAACACATTTATAATTGTATGACACAACCACTTCTTGCCCTTCTAATTTTTTAAGATATTATGATAAGCTAAGTTAAGGACATAAAAGATGAAAATTAGATAGTTATGTTCACTAATTATTTAAATCATGTCTAAAAATAGGCACTAAATAGAAATACAAAGAAACATAAAAATATATTTGGAAACTGAGTTCAAAACACAAACGATGTTCATAATAGGCTAGTGTTGACCCTAACCTGGACAAATTTTTTGAAATAGTAAACACTCTAAATTTTTCTCACACTATACTAAAATCTTGCACAACTCATATCCATTTTCATAAGGCCAAAATTCAATAAGGTGTGACTATTCCAACACTTTTACTTTTCATATTGTCCATTGTATAATTTTAAATTTAAAATTATGCATGTTTATTATTTTTAGTCACTAAGACAAACTTAGAATTATTGTTTTACATTAAGTAATGTTAGATATTCCTTATGTAATAATTTTTATTATTATTAATGTTGAAGCACCTAAATAAAGGTTAAAATTATTAGCATGAATTAAATCACACAAATATACAAAATTAAATATGGTTCCTACTCACTATTTATCCAAAGGTTATGTGTCATGAATTGAACTAGATGTTACATAAAATAAATCATTAAAAATTTGGAAATATATAAAACATAATCTCATTGATGTTTTCATAGTATTTAACAAAAAAATCTATGGATTGTGTTTATTCACATTACTAGGGTATAAAACATTATAAACAATCAATTCAAATGAAACCCTTTAGTTGTAATCTAATTATGGAATTTGTATATAGTTATTATTTTTTGTATCATGTTACAATACTTCATGTGCTTAAACACCTAATGCGACATTGAGTGAAAATTGTTCTAGTAGTGTTCATTAGGTTTTGACACTCAAAGGTATGAATTTTAGGTGTCACCTATGTCATAATTATAAATATAACTAATGTAATATTCAAAACTTCATGATTTTGATTGGAAAATAATTGGAATAATTTGTGATCAACATTTTACATACAAATAAATCAACAAAGAAAGGATCCCCCCTTGAAAAATATTTCCACCACATTCAAATGGATATCTTGATGAATAAAGTATGAAACATATCAGACAATTTTATATATTTATTAGATGGTATCAATGAAACTCAATTTTTGTAAAACACCTCTCAAGGATGTTAACTAAAAAGATTGAGAACTTGGTGGCCTAAAATATTTTTTAAATTTTAAAGTATAATCACCTAATAAAATGTGTTTCTATTAGAAACATATATGAATAATTCCAACACTCATATATGGTAGGTAATGTATAAATACTCATCTATAGAAAATCTTTACAATTTAAAAAAAAATAAATGCACACATACATGCCTACCTTAATGATAAAATAAAATAGTTTTGTTATATGTATAAAAGAGTATGGAAAAGAAACATTTGATGTTTACAAAATTTTAAAAAGTAATAATTTATCACTAAATGATGTATATGCAGACTTCATCTTAAATAATACCCTTTGATAATAACTCTATCATGTTTTGTTTCCTTTACCTCATTTATACCAATAGGAAAAAAAAAAAAAAAATTATAGAAGGATGGGGAAACATTATCTCACCTTCTTAATTTACATAAACCATATACACATGAATCCAAATCGAAACTCTATTTATATACATAATATTTTTCAATTTATTATTTACTAATGCTTTCTTTTGCATCAGCTTCTTGACACATCAATGTCTTTGAGTGCACACCTTAAATGGTGCACTGATAATGGGGTGGGAATGTCTCATTGTTCTTTGTGAGAGATGTTGATATTATATCATGATTACACCATTACTAATATCTATTTAACATGCTTTAAACATCTATTTGTCTATCTATCTTGGTTATCCCTTTTCTAGATTTATTATCTTCCCTATATTGTACATAATCAGCTTGGCTTAGACTACCTATTTTGTGATTAACCTTAATTTAATTTTATTGGCCAATCTGATACATATATGACCCTAGATGTTGACAAAATTAAACTAGATGATACCATTTTTGCCAAGAAAATTATTTAAATTGTATTATTTAGGCTAATTTTTCTGGCTTAATTTTTAAGATTGATTTTGGGTATTGGATCATTATACATCAAGGTCATATTTTATTCATTTAAAAATCATATGGAATTTATTTTCTAGTTTTTACTCACACTTCTTCCCTAGGTATATCTGGGATAATTGGTTTCTTTGAGTCTTATCTTGTGGATTCTTTTCTTGTAGTGTGATTCAACCTAATAAGAGTTGTCATCGAGAGTTCATAGCTAAGGATATATTAGGTATTCATCTAAAAATTTGAGGACTTAAGCATTTAATATGTCTTGTAATCCTCCACTTGAGCCAAAGGGGAAAATTGAATAAATTATGGGTACACCAAATATAAGTATGCTATATCCCTATACTCTTTTATTTATGTCCATAATATATTATATCTTATTTATTTATTTATGAATATATGTATGTGTATCCTTGTTTAGGCCTTCTCCATACCAAATAATATAATTTGGACTTAGGATTACTTATTATCTCCAAAAACTAATTTTGGTTGCATAGGACCCCATTTGGTTGGCAATTGTGTCATACTTGTTTACAACCATTCCAACCCATCCTTTAATTTAGTTAATACCTTGTACAACCATTTAATAACAATCATCATATATATTTATTGAGGTCTAATAAGACTTTCATCCTTGTGTCTTAGACTTAGGCATTGAAACACTTTCCTATTGACATTAGTGTTATATTTAACCCTCTTCTATAGTTGTGGATTCTTTTTTACCAAATCATCAAAGTATCACAAGCTCTATTTGATTAACGTTAACCAAGTCCTAGTCTATTAAGAGAGATGATAGTTGTAGGTTCATCCTAGCAGGTGCATACATCATAGTGAACCTAATATGAATATTATTACACCTTAGTTTGGATCAATTTCATGTTTTTAATTATTTTTTATTAGTAAAATATTCTAATCCATTAGCTTAATTTTTTCATCCAGCTTCAAACAATTTTCTACCTATTTTTGAATAGTATTGGTTAGCATTATACCATTTTATATTTATATAGACTGTAGCAGCTAGCTGATATATTTGAAGGAAAAATTATATCGAACAAACTAATATAATTTTTTTTTGTAAAATTATATTATCTATGTTTATATGATTTTTTGTGTTTACTTTTAGTTTATCATTATTATAATTATATCACCTAGTCTGATACCATTTTATTTTCCTATTAAATTTCATTACAAGTTACAAATCTAGCTTTCTATCTTTATTTTTGTTTTTATTTATATATAAACTATGTTCTGAATGTTTTTATACTATATAAGAGATGAATTTTTGGGCCAAACATTGATCTATTTTATTGACACCATGTTGTGAGGGATATTACCTTGATACTTAAGCCATTAGAAACTAATATGCATAGACTTTAGTTTCCACATACATCAAGTTAAATTTAAAATCTCTAGGGTTTCCTTATTTTTAATAGGTTATAAGAATATAAGCATATATTTAATTAAATAATTCAATGATAAGGGATTATCACCAATAAGTTTCTCTCAATGTACCTCAAAGATGGGATAGTGTAGCCATGAATATGGTGGATTCCGTTATGGTTAGTTCTTTTATGGTCATATTCACTATATTATAACTAGTATAAATATATATTAAAGACTAAAAATAGATAAAAATACATTTTATTACACCTACCTATATTGATTTTCAAATATTAGTTAGTTAAATTTCCATTTCATTATTTTACAAATTATATTAGTTAGTTCAATATCATTATGTGTTGTGTCTATCAACTACATCAACCAAATTCATACACTTTATTATATTTGGTATTATATCCACTATACTGATATAGCTATGTTTGATCTCCCTAATACATCATCCATTCTAGTATAATAATAAATTTTAGTTAAACTATATTACCCAATAGATTAATTTTCTTCCCTATTATATCAACCAGTCTAATACAATTTTCTTACCCAACCTCTAGTCATGTCACCCTTTTTCCATAATTGTATTGAATAATCTAATATAATTTATTTTAATCCTCAATTCTATTAGCCAACCTGATATAGTCATCTATTAGATCCATAAATATATTATTGGTCTTATATGATGAGCTATTTTATCTCACCTTAGATTTATAGCCTATTTTTCATCATGATTTCACCTCCTAAAATTTTATGATAAAAACTTGACCAATTCATATTTTATGTGGGAATTTAATTTATATTCTCTTTTCTCACTATTGAATACAAATTTTAATGGTGTAGTTTATTCTATCATCACTGTATATCTATAGAATGCAACATGGTTGAAATAAGCTAGGCCAAAAATCTAGAATACCCTACATAGTTGACTAAGAACCTTGATAAAAATATTATCTATACTCTAAAAAAGATTTGTGGTATTAATAATATTCCTTCATTTATTATAATTATTTTGGTAACAAATACAAATGCTAGAAATATTCATTCAAAAAATAATGTTGGTAATCCCCCATCTTACAATCCTCCTAAAAAAATTGTAAATGAAATTTGCCTCTAGATTCATCATGATTCCTTGCAAAAATTGTTCAACATATGAATATTATGAAAGATTATACTAGAAATAAAATGATATAAATGTAAAATAACATTTATAAAATGTCTAATCAACCTCCTCAAGTCATTGTGAACCAAAAAATAGATTTATATTTCTCTTCCTTTTAGATATTCTAGTAGAAATATCATTCCTTAAAAACCAATTCATAATAAGATGTTTAAAATCCTTTATAATCAACTTTTATCTCCATTCATTGTGTCCATATATTTTAAAACATTTATCCAACTATCACATATGATGGGACTTAAGAAGTTACCTTACATATTAAAAGCTTTGGCAATCTCTATAAGGAATGGGTTCGAGCCAAAACCTATGATAACACAAAATTTTAGAATTTTTTTTTTATTGTAGATGTCTTATAGTAGTACAACAAACTTACAAAAAATTTCATATCTAAACTAAAGTATTTAGTCAATTCTCTACTTAAGTAACTCTACCATAATGAGGTTGTTGAAAATGGCCTTAACAACTTTAACAATGTGAAGCAACTTCCTAATGAATCATCCCATAATTTCATTAAATGATGTAAGTTTTTAACATATAAAGTAGATCATAACATGATTAATAACATTTTAAACTTTTTTATACCATTCTTAAAGACCCTATAGAATAAAAGGTTAGGCTATTTTATCTTAAAACCTTAGAAGATGATTTCAATCAATCAATTTCATAAGAATTCCTTGTCTCAATTTAAACCTTCTCAAAATACCAAAAATTAGTATTTAAATAATACAAACATTATTTTTGAAACTAATCCTTCTCAAAACAATCCCCCCACACCCAATGTGGGAACACCTAAAGTGGATAAACAAAATCCATCTCATCCTCCTTTAATATACATGAAATCAATAAGTTTTTATCACCATCAAAACAATTAAACTATAAAACTACCCTCATTACATGGTGTGATCCTCTCAATTTTTTTTGGTGCCATGCTAACATTGATCACACTCGTGAAACATGTCTTCAAATCCAAAAGATTGTAATATATAATATATTTGGATAAAAATTTAATGATGATTATATTAAAAAGATTACCATAACTAATATCTTAAATTGTGTAAATATATAACTTATAATCCCAAATCTATAAATCCAAAGCCTCATAAATGAGTTCAACTATCAGATCCTAATAGCCAACATTCTAATGAATTCACTTGTGTTATTGATACCAATAATGATTAGTATTATACCAATTCCTAATATTTTAATGTGACAAAGGTAAAATACTACCATAATCCCACTCATTAAAATATTTTCACCAAACCTAAGAAGTCTTATCTTGAATATCAATGTGTTAAGGATACTACTACTACCATAACTACATCTTTTGATCCACATACTAGTGATGCCCTTACCCCACCATTAGAGCATCAACCTAATATTTATAATCCTATTAATATAATTCCTCCTAAAATCATGGCTCCAATCCTAAATCATAATGTAATTTCTTAGATTAACTTAATTCTATGCCTTCAAAAATTTATTTAATGAAACTCATGATAACATCATAATATAATTTGTAGTTCCTCTTAAAATAATTGGAAGACATTGAATATTACCCATCTAATGAGTCCATATTACCTTATCATACTTATAAATTCCCAATACCTATGTAATTTCATGTTATTTAAACCATTTCTCAGCCTTTTCCTTCTAATAATCTTTCCATATAGTTTCTATAACAAAACTTGATTAATGATGAAATCCATTTTCCAAGATATGGATCCACCCCATTTTATTAAGATTGTGGTTAACAATACATTAATAATAAATGTCTTGGTGCATGAAGGATCAATTATTAATTTTAATTCCATTTTGTTATTCCAATAACTTGGATATTCCAAAGATGAACTCAATAAAACTTGACTCACCTATTATGGATTTGATGAAACTAATAAAAACCCTCTTGGTTGAATTTGGAATCTTATTGATATATGAACCAAAGTATTACACACTAAGTTGATGATTTTATATCTCAAATTCTCTTAAAATATTATTTCAGGTTTTCTTTAGGCTAATTACATATGGGATATTGCATATTATGGTAGCTAATGTATTAAGATAAATCAAAATTGTCAGTTTTCAAAACATGAAGTATATCCCAACCAATGGGATGTATAAATTCACTATCATAAAACACATGATTCAAACTCTTATATAGACAATCTCAATAATTTTTGAGAATAAATGTGAACATACATGATTGCATTGATGATAAAATAAAATGGATGTGTTCGATGTATCAAAAGAGTGAAAAAATAAGAATTTGATGTGTGTTAATTGTAAATAAACAATCATTTATCACTAAAGGACATATATCTATACTTCAACTTAATAATACCATTTCATAATAATTATATTATGTTTTATTTCTTGCACATCATTCAAAACAATAGGAGAAAAATATTTATGTTTTAAATTATAGAAGGGTGGTGAAGCATTAATTCACCTTATTCATTTACATGAGCCATATGTGCATGCACAAAAATGAAATAATATATGTATATGCATAATATTTTTTCACTTTATCATTTACTGATGATTTATATTGCATCATATTATCAACATATATATTCCCCTAAGTTCAAGGATTAAAGTGTGAACTAGGAATGTGGTGGGAAACACTCATCATGATTTTGAAGAGATGTTGATATTTTATCTTGATTAATCCATTACTATTATCAGTTTGACATCTTATAAGTGTCTATCTGTCTATCTCTCTTAGTTATCTTCTACCTAGATTTTTTAGTTTCCCTATATCTTATATAATTGACCTAGATGATACCATCTATTTAATTATTTCACCCTTGCCATACAATATAGGCTAGATTGATAGAGTTTTGAGCCTATTTTACAACATGTATTTTATTGATCTCATCAACCACATTCTTTATCAATATAATTATTTCAATGAATTAATTATAAATATATGATTAAATTAACATTTAGGGTTGGTTTTGGGTATTTAATTAGAATATATATAAATCATATTTCATTCATATAAAACTCATATACCATTTATCTAATTTTATTTCACTCATACTTATACAATAAATATACTTGAGAGAGTTAGTGGCTTAGAACCTTATATTGAGGAGTCTTGTCTTGTGGTGTTATTGAATCTCAATAAGGTGAGTCATTAAGAATTCCTGGATGAGGTTATATTATTTATTAATATAAATATATGAGGTATTCAACCTACAACATCTCTTTCAAATATCCATTTAAGAAAAAGGGGGAGATTGGAGTGTTGACAGGTCCACCCAAGGTAAGTATACTCTATACCTATACTATTTCATTCATTTAATTAATATATTAGATGTTAATTATTTATTAATGAATATATGTATGTTTATCCTTATTTATACCTCATCCATATTGAGTAATATAGTGTGGCAATAGGAATGCTTAGACTCACCATATATCAATTTAGGTTACATAGACCCCCTTTTGGTTGACTATTGTGTCATACCCATTTACAACAATTCTAACCCATCTATTAGATTCATTAATACCTTGTACAAAAATTTAATTTACAACCATATTATATATTTGTTCATTTTTAATGGGACTTACATACTTGTGTAGTAGGCTTAAGATTTAGAACCCTTTCCTATTTACATTTGAGTTGTAGGTAACCCTCTAATATATCTTTATAATTCATTTGGTCCTTACCTGATCATGAAAGTATCATAAGCTCTATATGGTTGACCTTATCCAAGTACTAGAGTAGTTAGAGAAATATGATTGTTATAGGTTAATCCTAGGTCATGCTCACATTATGGTGAACCTGGATAAAATATTATTATACATTCAATTAAATAATGTTCATTTTTTTCTTTCTAGCTTCATAGAAAATATTCTAAACCACCAATCTAACAGTATTATCCAACCCAATATATTTTTCCCTATGGATGGTATTAGCCAACATGATAATGTTTTGTGTTTTTCTACACTATATTAGCTAATTGGATAGATCTCTATTTATGTACAACTATATTGTCTAGCCTTATAGAGTATTTTGTCTTTAAAACTATATCGGCCATCTTAATATAATTTATGTATTTTATTTTAGTTCATTAATATTATATCTATATCGAATAACATGATAAAATTATGTTTGCTTACTAAATTTCATTGCATGTTAAAAATATACATTTTTATTTTTATTTTATTTTTTGACATAAAAACTATGTTCTAGTAGTTTTAAAACTATATAGAAAATGTCATTATGGGATAAGTGGTGATTTGTTTTACTGACACCATGGTGTGAGGAGTATTATTTTAATATTCAAGCCATTAAACAACACTATGCATATAATTTACTTTATACATAATTCAAAATATATTTTAAAGCCATAGGGTTTCCCTTTTTTATTAAGCTATAGGAAACCAATCATATGTTTGATTTTGTAGTACATCAATAAGAGGTTAGCCCTCAAACTTTACTCTCAAAGTACCTTATATATGAGATAGTGTGGCCATGGGTATGGTGAAATCATTCATGGTTAGTAACTTCGTGGTCATATTCAATATATTAAGACTATGATCAATATACCTTAGATACTAAAAATAAATAGAATAATTTTTATATACTTCCTTATCTTATTTTTGTAAATTAGTTAGATAAATTTTAGTATGCTTTCTTTATAGATTGTATCAACCACTGTGATACCATCTTGTATTATGTTTATGAACTAAATCAATGAAATTAATATAGTTGATTATTTTTTGTACTATATTATCTAACCTAATATAATTATGTGTGCTCTCCCTACTACATAGGTTATCCCAATATAATAATAAATATTAGTCAAATTATATTGGCTAGTTTACCCAATTTCTTCTTGAATATATCATCCAAATTGATATAATTGATTAACCCACTCACCAATAGTGCTATATTTTTTACAACACTATATCTACCAATATAATACATTATGTTATATTCCTCAACTACATATATCAACTAGATATAGTCTTCTTTTAGATCAAGAAAATTATTGTATCGGTATGCCTGATAGTGTTAGTTTATCACAACCAAATATTTTATGCCACCTTAGATTTAAAGCCTATTTGTCATCATGATATCACCTATTAATGTTTTCATAACAAGCCTCAACCCATTTGAATTTTGAATTGGTTTTTCATTTATCCCTTCCATGTCCACCATTGAGGATAAATTTTCATGATTTAGTTTCTCTTAGTGTCGTTTTAGTTCTATTGAATGCAACATGGTTGAAATCAGCCAAGCTAATAATAAATAAGACCCTTCCCAAATAATTAATAAAATTGATGACAACATTTTTTACACTCCAAATAACTATAGTGGTTATCTTAATACGATTCCTTCATCTACTATGACAATTGGGCCAACCAACATCAGTGCCTGGAATCTTCCATCTGAAACTAATTTTTGTAATTAACCCCATCTTCCAATCCTATTCTAATAAATTATAATAAAAATTAACCTCTAGATCCATCACAAATCCTTAAAAAAATGGTCTAATATATTAATCTTATGCAAGGTTTTACTAACAATAAAATGATCCAAATTCAAAATAACATTTGGAAATCAACTTGTCAACCTCCTCAAGTCACCATGAACCAAACAAATAAGATTTTTGTCACTCATCCTCTTATATATTCTAACATAAATATTATTATTAAACCACTAGTTCATAAAAATATGCTTCAAAACCTTCATAATAATCCTTTACATGATATAATTGTGTTCATAGACACTAGAAGCATTTTACCAACTATCACCTATGATGGTACCTGAGATCTAGATTTACATATTAAAACCTTTGGTGTCCTCTATAAGGAATGTGTATGATCCAAAACCTATGATAATACCAAAATTATTTCCAAAAAAATTATTAGATATGTGCTAGGGTCGTACAAAAAACTTCTCTAACATTCCATTATGCAATTAGAGGATTTAGTCAATGCTCTATTTTAAAATATCCACCATAATTAAATTCCCAAAAATATCCTTAAGAAAATTATCAATATTAAGTAACTTCCTAATGAATCAAACCATAATTTCATTAAATGATCTAAATATTTAGTGCAAAAAGTGGATCATAACACGAGTAATGATAATATTTTTTAAAAAAATCTACCTCTCAAATCCCCTCTTCAATACAAGGTTGTGATATTTTCTCCCAAATTTAGAAGAGAATTTTAATCAAGAAAAGTGGTAAGAATTTCTTATTGATCGATTTTAACCTTCTCAAAATCCAAAAAATGAGTCTTTTCAAACTACAACCATTATTTTTACCATGAATTCTTCTTAGAAAAAAGACTCCTCAACCCAAAATAAGACCAAAAAAGTGGAAAAACAACATACCTCTTAACCTCCCTTCACTATATAGGAAATAAATAAGTATCTATACCCATCCAAACCATTCTTATATGATACTACCCCTCATATATGGTATAATCCTAAATTGTTTTGTTAGTTTCACACTGACATTGGTCACACTCATGAGACATGTTATGGACTCCAAAAACATGCAATAACTACCATCTTGAAATAAATTTATAACCATGATGATATTATAAATTATTTACGTAAAAAATTACTATAATCCATATAAAACAAGAGATTATAATCCAAAATATATAAATAAAAAAGTTAGACATCATTTCAACTATTAGATCCCAATACACAACATCCCAAATAATGAACTTGTGTTATTCATGCTTAATATGATAATTCTTATACCAAGTCCTAATATGTGAATGTTTAAAAGGTATCTATTGTCATAATTCCACTCACTAAAATATTGTTACCAAAAATAATAATCTTTCTCTTGAAGACTAACTTATTAAGGATACTACCACTATAGTAATTACATCATTCTTTCAATCTGACTATTAGCGATGAGGCTACTCCACCATCAAAGCCTCAACATAATACTTCCAATCATACTAATGTCATTCCTTCTATAATTATAATTAATAATAAATCCAAATATCATGATGGATCAAATCTTAAATGACAATCAATTTTTTTGGATGAACTTAATTCTATGCCTAGAAAAATTCCTTTAATAGAACTCATGGGAACATAATCATACTATATGTAATTCCTCATGTACAATTTCAATAAATTGAAGACACCTCATATAATTAATATGAATTACCTAATCAACTTATAAATGTCTATCTCCTACACAAGTTCATGGTATTGAAATCATTTCTTATCCTTCTCCTCCTAATAATCTCTCAATAGAGTTTCCTAAATAAGACATGATTATTGATGAAATCCTTTTTGAATTGTAGTCCAAACTCTATTTTTTTATAATTTATTAAAAATAAATTAATAGGAAAGATATTGTTCAATGAGGGCTTAAGTGTTAATATTAAATCTATCTGATTAATCAAATAACTTGGATATTCCAAATATGACCTCAAACAAACATGACTTACCTATCATGAATTTGACATAAATAATCAAAACCATCATGGTTGCATTTGGATTCATCTTACTATAGGATTAATATAGTGCACACCAAGTTGATGGTTTTATATCATCCACTCTCTTACAATATTCTTGTAAGTTATCCTTAGACTTATCATTTGAGGGCTATCGCAAATTTTGATATACAATGCATTAATTTCAATCATAAAGGCCAATTTTAAGAATATGAAATATATCCTATCCAATTAAACATTAAACTACCTAATCCTAAAATACAATATCTTACACACATGGTTCCTCCTATTAATAGTCGTACTCTTAATGATTTTTTCAACATACATCTTAGTCTCTTAGTTACCCTTATAAAGTTAGGTGATGATGAACTTAATGAGATGAAAATTATCTTCAATACCACCCAATTACCTCCTTACATTTTTGAATTGCTTCCTTCATTTCTTATATCTTTATATAAGAATATTAATTTGATATATGACAACATTTAATGTCTTCCCCCATAGAATGTAAATCAACCCACTTACACAAAATATATCTTTATATGTAATGATTTTAGGGTATCCAAGTTTTTCTAAGGTCTTCTATATTTGTCTCCATAAAATTTAAGTAACATGGGTGTGTCCACCAAAGATACCCCCACTTAAAATACTCAACCATTTACTAATGCATGTAACATATTTCATTCATATGATGATGATTATATAGTTTCTTAATCCCAATTAAGGAGCATGGATGTAACTCATTATCAAAATATTCTTGTTAAAATATAGAATTTTAACTGGGGTGGTCATTTAGTTCATATCTCATATGATTTATATGATGACAATGAATTCAAACCTCAAGGTAATGTCCTTGTGAATCTTCCATTATAAACTACTCCAATTGTTCTTGAACAATTTTTTTTATTATACTAGCATATCTAATGATATTTTCTAGCCATATACCATTCACAATATCTCTCAACTTATAGAATGTATTGTTTAGCTTGATAGATTCAAAAATTCATTTCATAATTGCATCAATTAGTTATTACCAAACATAGATATAGTTTATGTATCAAATTATAATAAAATGTATTGGCCAATATGATTTAGTCAAGATCACTCCTATTAATTTCATTAACAATGTTGATATAAATCAACCTACTCTTCTCTACTAGACTGTATCAAATAAGTTGATATTATACTTCAAAAATATTTAGTTCCTACTCAAGATCTCAACATTATCTTGGATGAACAAGCCACTATTGGAAGACAAATACATTGTGAGTTTGATATAAAAGTTAATCAAAATTTAGACCTTGAAGTAGATGTAAAATATTATGGACCTTTACCTACACTTCATATTCATGAAGCTATCCTATATTCAATCCATGCTAAAGAACCATAAATTCCTCTCAAACATCATAAACATGGAAATTTAAATAAAAAGTCCTCTCTTTAATATTATCATTCCTATTGTTGATCCAAAAATGATTCATATTTCTAATCTTCCTTTAGCTCAATATCATTTTCACGAGATAAATGACATGATTATCAAATAAATTCATGAAACTAACTCTGGTACGCCTAACAAAATGAAATTAGCTCTTTTCTATAAGTAAATCGTTTTTGAAGAGAAATATAATTATAACTTACTTTTTATAAATATCATGCAACCTTTGTGTGTTCTTATGATGATACACTTAGCATTGAAACTAGGGTAGTTGTCCATAATATTTGGACATATGTAGATGTAAAATCCATGTGTAATAATCAAAAAAACATTCATATCAAAGTTTCCACCTCATATCAAAAATAAATCATCTATCTCTCAAATGCTTAGTTTATTAAGCATGTAGATTACTTTTAATGGGTATCCAACATAATACTTATCCATAATAAAATCAAAATGGTCATTCACATTTGTATTCAATTTTGTAATTTCAAATTATCATGTCCTCAATATATCTTTCCTTTACCATTAATTTTTGTAAATTTTTATTTTACTACTTGCTATGAGAAGTTATCCCTCATGGATTAACTAGATATAAGTAGATTCATATTGCTCCTAAGGATCAACATAAAAATGACTTTACTATTGAGTGGGGAACCTATGAGTATGCTAAAATTCCTTTTGGTTTTAAAAATGTTAGAGCAACTTATCAATATGTAATTACACACATATTTCATGACCTCATCCATGAAATATATAAAACCTACATTGATGATCTTATTTAAAAATTAAAGTATTGTGAAAACCATCTTGATGATCTTACCATCATATTTGATAGTCTTATAAAATAAAAAGCTAAGCTCATTCCCCACAAGTGTGTTTTTAGCATTAACTATTAAAAGATATTAGCAATAAATATTCTAATTATGAGGTATTGACATAGATTCTGCTAAGATCAATGTTATAGTTAACATTCCTATTCCTAGATCTACTCATAAAATTCCCACTTACCTTGGGAATCTTGGGGAGTTTTTAATATTTATCCCCAACATGAATTACAAATCTATTTGGTAAACTCCCTTTGAAATAAAGGTGTTACTATCAAATGGATTGACACATGTTAAAAATATTTTGATAAATGAAATAATCATCACTTTATTCTCCTACTCTATGAATACATTCTAATGATTGCCCCCTCATATTGTATGTGACATCCACTATCGTATCTTTTGGGCAATACCGATAAAAAATATGAATCGGGAAAACTATACATAATATACTATATCAATTGTGTCTTTGTAGATTATGAACCCTAATAAACAAAAGTGGATCATGACTACCTTGAAATATATTTTTTAACTAAGAAACTTTTAAATTGTATGATTTGTTGGACCACTTATGTCACTATCCATTCTAATCCACTTTGTCACTTATTATTTAAGGCTTTCCTACGTTGAGATAGAATCATAAAATAGATGGTACTATTAATTCAATTTGACTTTATAATTAATAAAAAAATCAATCAAATTATGAGTGATCACTAATTAAGTTTCCATCACTCCTGTCTAAGTTATGCATCACTTTTAAGGCATTTTTCATGACAAAGATATCCTCTTAATTGAATGTATTAACCAATTTATTTCCCTTAAATAATGCTTTAATAAAGTCATGGACCTGGTCATTTACCATAATCCCTTGAAGATCCTAAAATCATAGTCTCTAAGCCTAAATCCAAATTTATTATAGAATAATTACCTAAAGTTACAATAGTTTTGCATGAGGAAACATGGACACACCATTTCTATGGAAACAAGTGCCTTCAAGTATATTGGGAAAGATGTGTCATATATTATCCATACATAAAAATAAATCCTATAGCCTTTCAATTTAACTTTGAGGTCACTAATAAAATTGTTGAATATGAAGATCTCATACTCGAGATGCAAGCAATCATAGATCTAAACATTCATACTTGCATGCCTTATGAGATTCACATATTATATACCATAAAATGAGTGGCACTTAACAATGAAAAAATGAAAATATCATTCATATCAGTAGCTCTCTTCCACTCTTACCAAATAGTTTTCATCTTTCACCATTGAAGCAATCAAACAAAAAAAAATGCTATCATATATTTTTTGTTTCTTCAGGTTCTCTTTTTCATCCTCATCAAGAACTACATTACTCATAGTTCCTCATCAACATGAAGAAATATCCATATAATTTAAATATTATAGATGATTATCTTATTTAGCATATCAAAGTTGGCATTTCTCAACAAATATTTTGGTATAAATACATCATCTAGTTCCTTGGCCATCTTACATACCCTCTAAACATTAACTCTAAACAAAAGGCCAAACTCAACAAGAATGATTACAAGAATATCCTTAGACATAACATCCATTATTATTGTAATGCAAAAGTTATCTTACTCCATTTTTTTACTCAATAATAATTTAATTCTCTTCTTTAAAAATAACATGGGTATATTTATTGTGTCCATTATAGCATACATGCTACAATCTATAAATGCCTAAAGTTGAGATAAGTTTGGCTTGCACTCAAAATATATGCCACCACATTTTTTTAAAATTTCAATCCTTTCCAAATTTATGATTATCTAATCCATATCCTTTCATTGATCTTAATAACATTGAATATCCTTGGCCATTCTCTAAGTGGTTATTATATCTGATTTGGAATTTACCCAGGTTGCAAGATGGAAATGTCTTCACCATTACCACCGTAGAAAACTTTACCAAGTGGGTATAATCTATTCCCATTTTTAATATTACTAGAGTCACCATATCTAATTTTATCCTTAGTTAAATCATGTCATTTTTGTATTCCTCACACAATAATATTTGAATATGGTGGGAACTTAAGAAAACATGAACGAGTTCTATGCAAAGTTCATAATTATGCATAAATTTTCAGCACCCTATCACCCTCAATGAAATGGTTAAGTTGTAACTACCAAAAAAATAGTAACAAGATTTTTCCAAAAAATATATATTAGGGATTCTTGTTTAGACTGACATCTCAAGCTATAACCCAAATTTTGGCCTTATCATACTAGCATATATTAAACCACTAGGGAAACTTCATTCTCTTGAGATTATGGATCTACTTGAAGCCGTTTTACCACGATAAGTATGATTAAAATCCTTGAGCGTATCTCTTCATGACATCATTCATAATTAGTAGCTACATAGGTCCTACCTTCATGCCTTAGATATATTTTATGAGTGTTTTATGAGTTCTTTACATCACAATCATTAATACAAATTACAAATAGATAAACAACACAATAAAAGAAGTCTAAGTTCATAATTTTTATATTGGATACCTAATTTTAAATTTGGATTACACCCATGATAAATAAGGAAGGTAAACACAAAATTGGGTGGGGTCCCTACCTAGTTAGAGACATCTTTGGATATTGTACATATATATTGAAAAAAACTGGAAGACATCTTCAAAGAACCTACCAACACTCAGTTTTTTAATAAGTATTATGCTTAGTCTCATGTTTTTATTAGTTTTAATTTATATGTGATTTTTTAATTCCTTCACATATTTGAATTCTTGTCATTAGTTTATATATATTAATGAGATAAAATTTCTTACAAGTTTTACCTTTAATTTCTTCTTGTAGTTTAACATATATCTTATCTGCACACCTTTGGGTCTTATTTCACATTATAACTAATACCTATATTGGGTCCTTAGCTCCTTTGTCTACTTCATATAAAACCAATTTTTTTTTAGGTTGCATTGTAACACCTTAGCAACCTTCCTCACAAACTCATATCCTTTATCTAAAGTCACTTACTCTTTATAGTTAGCCATTATTTCCATTTTAGTGATTGGGTCTAATTTGTTATTGTATACACCCTTTTAGGTATTTATTATTATTTGCATATATTTCTCATGCCTCTTGGATTTTTAGTTTGGGAGTTAACTATAAGATCTAAGGAATTGACCAACCACTCTTCCCAAACTCCTATCATGTTATTCCATAGATTACTTATATTCCAAACCTTAGCTTGGTATCTTCTTGTAAATATAAGGCAATGGTCAAGAGTAGTGTTTTATCTCTCTTATAATCAGCCACATTCTCTTTTTGAAAAAAAATATAGAAGTCTATCTTCATGTCTTCATCCACATTTTATCATTTAATATAATCATGAATCATACCTATCTATTATTATATCATCTTGATTTACACATGTTTCATGATTGGTCTAACATAATTGTTATATGATCAATTTCATCATTCCCTATTTTTAATTTCATTTTAGGCTCACCAAGGTCAGTTTTGAGATCAGACTCATTTCTAAGGTGTGAGTATAGGAGTATTTAGGTACCATGGTTTCTATGTTCTCCTCTTTAATGACTAAGTGTAAGATCTCTTTTGATAGTCATAGTTAGTACCCATTTTTAATTTTTTTAAATTTGTATGGAGGAGAAAAATAGAAAAATCCAAAATATTTAATATTCATATGAAAAGAAAATGTAATGTTAAAAGGAAAATACAATATTAAAATTTAGATCACATCAAAAGACATGATATATTTTCAACACATCTCCTATTCTAGTCAAAGATAAAAATCCATGGTTGGCCTCATGATAGAGTCAGTGTCTACTAGGGTGTGGTAAGCTAATATACTTGGGTAGGATGTCCCATTTTATCATTATATCTTCTTACATTCTAGTGTCACCTATTATTTTACAAAAGTATCTAATACATGAATTACGTTGATATCTCTATAAAGGGTCTTTAGGATCATGGAAGACAATCTGGGAAGGTAGAATATTCTAAATTTTCATTTTCTATAGCCTTCATGGGTTGATATTTATACTTCACTAGTTATCCTAAGCTTACATTTACTAAATAGGGTTATCTAGAGTCATTGATGTTGAAAAGCCCTAGTCTTTCTATATTTATTTGAATATCTTGTTTATGGTAAAGACATGCTTTCACCTTAGTGATGCCCTCATTCTCCTCCCTCCATTATTTCCCACTTGATAGGATGGATTATTTCAAAATATTTTCCAAATGTTTGACTTCTTTTTTTCCATCTATTTTAGATATTGTAGTCATATGGAAGTTTTATCTTTTCCATCTTTAGAATAGAATTTGAATTTTTTATTTGTTACAAGATGTTCTCTTGGTTATTACCTTATATTTGTAGGATTTCTCTTTGTGATTTTTTAGGACCTTGAGCTTTATATTTACCTTTTTAAAGATCACCTAGTCTCTTTTTTCCACTACATATTTTTGTTTTTTAGCATATCTTATTACTCCTTTTACATTAGATGTTTTTACTATCACAAATCAATTCTATGTGATCCTTGTTTGTTTCAAAATGTTAATTTTATTACTTTGGATACCAGTTTATGTTTTTTGTTAATGAAAAGCCTTTATTTTTTGGCTTCCTATTTTTTTTTTAATCTATTGGTTTTAACCTAGCCTTAGTGATCTTGGCTTGCCAAACTTCCAAGTGATTTAATCAACCTTTAAAGTTTTCCATGTACATCCATTTCGTTATCCTGAATTCACTTTCTTTAATTTTATCTTATTTTATATTTCTATCTATAGGGTTTATCAAATATAGTTCATCTTCCATCCACCATCGATACTAAGATATTTTTAGGTAGACTTTCAATGGCAAAGGTATGTCAAGGTATGTATATCATACTTTTAGTTATTAATTTATATATATTATTTATAACATTTATTTATAGTTAAGATTTTTTGTTGCTATGTTATTTTAAAAATCACCATCCCATGTTACACTATTGTGACACATGAGAATCTTCAGTTGGGGCGTATGTATCTACATAATATTTTTTGAGTTTATCATTTATCAATGCTTTCTCTTGTAGCAGCATGATAGTGCATCAATCTCCCTAATTATGTGCCTTAAATAGTGTATTGGAAATGATGTGGGAAAGGATTATGTCGATTTATGATAAATTTTAATATTATATCCTTATCACACTATTAATAATATTAGTTTGACCTCTTCTAAGTGTTTATCCCTCTATCTCTCTTAATTATCTATTTTCCATATTTGCTAGTTTTCATATATCCTATAGTATAAGGGTGAGTGATACTATCTATTCTATGATTTAACCCTTCATGTACTATATATATTTATAATATTTTTCTCTAAAATTAATACTATATTGGCCTACTAAATACCATTTTTTATAATTTGAATTATTTTAACTATATCAACTAGGACAAACCCATTGGATAGTTTTAGGGTTGGTTTTAGGTATTGGATTAGTATATATGAGGGTAATATTTCATTAATATCAAAATCATGTACCATTTATTCACTCTAATTTCACTCCCACTTTTGTGTTAAGTGAATTTGTTAGAGTTAGTCGCTTAAAACATTATCTTTATTAGTGTTGTATCATGGTGTCATTGAATCTCAATAAGAGGAGTCTTTGGGAGTTTCTAGATCTGATGATATCTTAGGTATTCATCTAACCATGTGAGTTCTTCAACCTACAAATTATCTTTCAAAGAAACATTTGATCCAAAGGGGATATGTAAGCATCAACAAGTCCCCCCATGGCAAGAATATTATATCCATATACTATTTCATTTATGTACTTAGTATATTAGATGTTACTTGTTGGTTTGTGAATATATGCATGTGTATTATTTTTTAGACCTTATTCACACCAAATAAGCTAGTGTGGCTTTAATATTACTTAGACTTTCCATAAATTACTTTAGGTTGCATATACCCATATTTAATTCACCATTTCACCTTACCCATTTACAACCATTCTATCACATCTTTTAGTTTATTTAATACCTTGTACAACCATAATGAATCTTTGTTGAGGTCTTGTAAGAGTTACATACTTGAACTAAAATTTTAGTCTTTGTAAGCCATTATTAGTGGCATTCACATTATAGATAACCTTATGTTATATCTATAGAGTTCATTTAGTCCTTATTTTATTGTCCAATTATTAGATACTCTATTTGATTGATATTATTTAACTCGTAGTTTATCGAGAGAAAGATGATAGTTGTAGTTTAATCATAGATTGTGCATACTCTTTATCCAAATTGCGTTACCAATATTGTAATAATTTATTTATTTATGACTTGGGTTCAATCTAGTAATCTTAAAGTTACCCATATTAGATTTTTCCACAATTTTAAAATTACAAAATTCTTTCTAGTTATTTTTGCCTTACTTAGGAAAACCAATTATTTCGAAAGATAGAATTTATTTGCTATGTTGGTACATATAGGTTTTAATATGTTTGTCTAAATTTTAGGAACTTTCATATTTGACTATAATATGCCATGTCCAGCACTCTAATAGTAATTTTTAAAAAAATTACCTGCCATTTTCCTTCCATTTTTAAACATAATTTTGTGATTAAATTCTTGTTCTCTTTACAAATATTTCATATACATGTTAGCCTATGTAGTTTATTTCTTCAATATTCATGACCTATGAATATGTTTAGCATCCAATTATGTTTTATACCTGACAATATTTGCATTTGAAAACACATTTTTAAATTATAATTAGTGGGGCTACACCTAATATTAAAATTTTTTGTATACACTACTTATGAATTATATAGAACCTCAGTCTTGCACATTTGGTGAGTATAAAAATCCATAACTACTCTAAGTTGTAGACTTTATCCCATCACTAAAAGGCTCACATACACTATCTCTATGTGGCTATTTCTTAACTCTTAGTTTGATAAATGTTATTCTCATGACTCAAACCTTCCATCATTCTCATAATGTTATAAATGTACTTATTTTGTATTTATGTAATTTCTAGAGTTGTGCTTGTTTTCTAGCTACATGGACACTTATGTCCTAGTCAAACACCTACATTAACACAAGTGTCTTATTCTGAAACAAGTGTCTAATGACCTAAAGTCATCTAATTTTCAAATTAAATATATCCATATGGTTGGCCTAGGTACTTTAATATGAGATATTTTCTGAAAGGATTGGTATATATTCATGATCAATCCTCATTCATTTATCTCCTATCATATACCTATCATAAACCTAGCACAAACTAAATAAATCACATGGTAACTTACCATAACCTTTCATTTAAGCATTCAAGTGAGAAAAGATTACCTATTTCCCCCTATCTTCATATCAGTCATAGGGGAAACACATCTATAGGTCTAGAGTACTGAAGGAGTATCCCAAAAACAATATTTGTGAAGCTAAAAGTGAGGGGATAACTACATGAGTTTTAGGCCGTCTTTGAAGTAGTGGATATGTAGGAAGCACCTACTATTAGTGGGGTGTTTGAGGTTAGCTCAACACTGTAATCCCATTAACCCATTATCACCAAAGTCATTATGAAGATAAAGAGATAGGGTTTTTCTATTTGACTAGGAACAATTTTGCATGAGATAGATACGAGCACACTAGAGCAAAGGTGACATATAACCCAAAACATTCTAGATGGTCACATATAGACCCAAGAGGTATCCTGTATTACACACTTACATCTAAATCAGACATAAGCATCAATGCAAACCTCTAAAGTTAACATAAGTGTCAGATTTCAAAAAAGTATTTCATCCAAAATTTGATGATAGCCCCATAACCCACTTCTAGTCTACTTCTTCTTGTTCTAGATCCAAATCTATAATAACATTAGAACCAAATGGGTTTTTTATTTTAATTAACATTAAAATATTAAACATAGTTTTAATCTCTATATTTATCATAACTCAACCTAACACAATCAATATTGTTATCTGAGTTTTATAATTAATTGGCCTATTATAAAGATAGTTTATCACCTTTGTGCCCTCAGTTATCCTTATCCCATTTAACCTTAGATTGCCTAATCTATATTTTAGGGCAAAAGATTTGGTGAACTTGACTTCTAAGTGTTCCATTGAAAACCTAGCCTTATCTAGGGTTTTTAAATTCCTACAGTTTCATCTTGTTATAAATGATTTTCATATCTAAAACTTTAACCCAGGGTTTTTTCCTTCCTCTGATTGTCAAGATTTGTGTCCATATGCTTACAACTAAATTATTCCTTGATTGGAAAATTTAGGAATTATTAAAGTTCAATTTTAAAATTATTTAGAGGAACTTTATCCTTAGGGTGATATACTTAAAAACTTCTTTTTTATCTCACAAATTTAGTATAGATTTTTTGATGTTGTGTGATTTACTACTTTTGGTAAATATTGACATACAAGGAGAATCATGTACTTATTTTGTAAATAGTTTTTTGTTTCACAAAAAATAATATTTTATTTAAAAACATATCTCAAATCTCAAAAACAAACTCCTTTTTATTTAAAATGTTTTTTTGATTTGGAATATTCTAATTTTTTACTTGTGAAGCATTTCATATTGTTTGGCATATTGATTATTCGTGATAGATAAAATTTTTAATTCTTCATATTTTCTTCATAATTATGTTGATATACATAGAAAAAAAAAACATTATTTTTCCAATATATTGTATGGATTTTTCAAATTGAACATTTTACTATTTTAAGTAACTTTAGACCTATAGGTATTATATTGTACTTTTGTTTTTGTATTTTTATGGGTTCATCTCATTTCCTAATTTTATAAAAGAACTTATCTTAAATTTTGAAAAACAAAAACAAATGGGAAATAGTTTAACATTTCTATATCATTATTGTGTCATGTTGGAATACTAGAATTTATATGTCTCTTCTTTCTTACTCTCATATAAGTTTTTAAAACATAAAATATGGCTAAAAAGAACTTCTTCTTACTCCTAACCATAATTAGGGTGATAGATACCATACCTATAATTAGGTCCATGCTATCACTCCTTAAAGGGGTAAGGTAGATAATATATGTATGTGTGTTCAGTTTGAAACACCTAGGGTTTGTTCTTGTGAATCCCTAAAAGATAAAATCATACTTATGAGTTAGTTAATAGAAGAGTTAAAAAATAAAAATTATAACTTCTATTATAATATCACATTGTTGAAAAATTATATTACAAACCTATAGAATCCAATACATGATATTATTAATCATATATTTTCATTCTCATCTACCAATGTAGAGAAAAACAAGGTTTATTATCAAAATGAAAATAGAAATCATGACACATCTAAATATTTCATTCAAAAAGTGACCAACAAGAAATTAAATGTCCAAGTGAAATAATAATATACATGTTTTGAAATGAAGTGATCATATTACCTCCTCCACATCCTATAAGGAGATCCAAATACTATTATGCATATCATATAATGAATGGGCATCATACATATTGAATTTTTACATTAATGACCAAAATAAAAAGTCACAAAGATAGTGGTGATCCTATCATTAATACATATATCAAACAAATAACTCACATTATTAATACCCCACCTAAAACATAACTACCAAAACAAAAAAGATGGGTACCAAAGGATAAGTCAGAGAAAAATAGTGGTGAGTACCATTAGCAAAGGTTTCAAAAAAATTCCAAATGATATACAATTAGAAAATGAATAAATTCTAAAAAATAACCAAAACATAAACCATGTGAG